>OY754337.1:7080270-7153423 GCA_963573305.1 Pyrrhosoma nymphula
ATCCAACGAACTCTTACACGTGCCGTGCCCTTTCTACCTCTAGTATTTCTTTCTTCATCTCAGCGTAAGTCCTACCTTTCTTCATCCCGTCCATAAACAGATTCTCTTCCTTCACCTTCCCCGCTTGCCAAGCATCCTTCCCTCTATCACGGCCTTCAACACACCATCGTCCCTCATTACCCCTTCCAGCCACCTACCCTGTCTTCCCCTTTAATCTCATTCACAAGTTTCCTCTCCTCGCCCACCATGTCAAGCACTTCCCCGTTTGTCTTCCTTTCCGTCCAACGCACCTTCTCTATCCTCCTCCACACCCACATCTAGAACGCCTTCAGCCTATTTTCGTCTTCCTTTCTCAAGGTCCACATTTCTGCCCCATACAACGCCACACTCCATACCAAGCCCTTCACCAGCCTGTTTTTTACATCCTTACTCAAGGTCCCCGTCATCAGCAGAGCGAAACACTGAGATATTCCAAAAACATACAGTTCACTTTTCCTCCTCAAGTGCTGTTCCCCATTTCTTGCACTTAGGAGAAACGAAAGAAAGGCATGAATTGGGTATAAGTGCAGGCCGGTGAACGGCTACATCTGCATAATACTCTGCAGGCCACCTCAAGTGTGTAGGGCACGGGGTGAGTAGTCACCAACAACTATACTCAAATTATTAGTTAATTCAACCACGACTATCGATGCATTAGCGGAGGCGTGTCGCACATCCCACGACACATAGGCGAGGCGAGCTTCAAATCGGTAAAGTGCGAACCCACATGAAGACAACTCGTGAGAGCCATCAACATCAACAACTTCAATTCTTCCAATCCACTTCCATCATGAATCTAGTATGATATCAGATTATTTAGGCACCAATACAAAGTGCCGATCGATCGATCACGTCATTCGATATCGAGGGATCACTTGGCATCCTTCGGAGCACGCACAAACAGCCTCACCCTCCCCTTTTAACAAGTGTGGGGGGGGAGAGTGGGGGCGGGGGAGGGGGGGCAGCGGAAACGAATCACGGAAATACATTTCGCTTCTAATTCGGGAATTCCTGCGACAGAGAGAGAGAGAGACGGGGAGGGGAGGGTGGGGGGGGGGAAGAGGAAGAGGGAGAGGGAGGAGGGGTCCAAACTTCTCTAAACACACGCACGCACTCGCATTCGAAGCGTTGTTGAAGCGTCGAGTGGACGTTCTCCCTCACAATAGAGTAAGACCAAACTAATAGTCAATTCCTTCTCCTATGTTCGTCTGGTTTAAAAATAAATTCTGCTGACACTGATGATATGCCTCAGTCATTTTTAATGAACATTTTCTTTGCAGCCATGGGAGCCGACGCGACGTTGCGCAACTTCCATTGAGTTGCCCTTAAATTATTGCAGTTATTTATTAGCAAAAAATAAAATGACAAGATTTTTATTCGAAATACCAGGTATTTTAACTTCTAAAACACTTTTCGCGAAAATGGCACTTGTGTTGCATAAAAAATACTATTTTCACCATCTTTCACCCTTTCCCGCTTCTGACCCATTTTAACTTCAATTTGAAAATGAAATAGCGAGGCCTAAAGTTATGATTATATGTCGTTCGCATAACAAAGGGTCCCGTTTTTCCGTGCGTGGTCACAGTGAGAATAAAACGACATTGATGTCACGTGACACGATGGCACCGCGCTCGAGCGGACTTGGCGGTTCGGCGCGCGAGACGACATAAGGTACGCAGCAGCATCACCACGTGCTGGCAGAGCGGGAGATGGACCACACGAAGAGAGAGAGAGAGCAAAGTACACACGCGCATGTAAGCGAAGGAAGTGCGGTGCACGGCGGAGCACTCCTCGTGAAGTGAGCCATTCATTTGAATAGCTCTACTGCTAAATAAACGCCATTACTCAGGGCGCACATAAGAAACCCATTTCGAAGCGCGCAGACGAACGACGCGCGCAACGCGAATAAACGCGGCACTCTACGCAGGGACACATTTGCAGCCTCGGCCAGGTTTTTGTAAATAAAATACGTTCGAACTAAATGGTTGAAAAGGAAAGTTTCTTACTGAAAAGAAATAAAATTTTATTCACGCTTGACGCCGTTTTAAAGAAACCAGCACGGGAACAACAAACGGGGTGTGAGTTTCGAAGTTTCAATCTCCGAAGAGCGCGCCCTCCATTTGAAGGGCGCGGGGTCTGAAATTAACGGAAAGTCCTCTCGCGCGCTGTTGCGAAGTGAGTAACGCACTAAAGCGAAAGGAAAGCACACGAAGTATTCGTTTACCAATCGAGACTGGCGTGTTTCCATGGATACGTCGCGTCGGGCGGGCGCATGTTCGCGTGGACCACCGCTCTTTAATTCATGAAGAGGCACCTGCGCGCCATCTACAGTGGAGACGTGTAAATGACGAAGCAAACGATTTTCGGCGACCACGTTGACTCGCCACGTTTCGACACGGCTTTGAGGGCCTTTGAGAGGCTCAACTCGGTATTGAAAACAATTCCATTGCTAAGATCTCTAGTTCGCTCGCCGTGACGAGGATTAGCGAGAAACTAAAGGTACGCTTTCATGGACGCGTCTGGCGCGCAACAAGACGCGTCTTTCTTCGCGTAAACTGTTCTCATGAAAGCGAACCTATGCGTAGGCGAACCTACGCGCAGGAGGCACCCGAGCGCTATCTACAGCAGAGAAACAATAATAAAACAAACGAAACGTGACGACCGTGAATATATCCCACAATAGCGGTGTTGTTATTCTTCTTCTTGCTCCATCCTAGCAAATCCTACCTTACTCCATCCTAGCAAATCCTACCTTCTACATCTACATCTACGATGTACCGTGCAAGCCACCACTAGGGTGTGTGGCACGGGGTGATTCCACACCAGGCATGCAGCACTAGTCCCAGAACAAATCAGAACCTCGCACGCTCCCCCTAGCGCTAGGCGCAGGCCAAAAGCAGTCAGGAGAACAGTGCGCAGTCCAACAGGAAACTGGGAGAGTGATACGTAAATGACCATGAAAACGTGCAGAACCATGCTCTACACACATCTAGTGGTTAATATTACTAATACTGTTAATCTCTGAATGCTACGAGATGCTACTTCATCCAGAGAACAAAATAAAATCTTACTCCATCATAGCCAATCCTACCTTACTCCATCCTAGCAAATCCTACAATTAAGTATAGTTTTTCTCTGGAAGTCCATTCCTCACATACGCACGCCAATTTTCTGTACAGGTTTTCGAAAAGACAATGGATGTAGTGGTACCATTTAATCACTTCCAAAGGCGATAATGGAGATTCAATGCACTATTAGGACTTGCATTGCTAAGAAGACGGAGTTACACGAGAAGGAGGTGGTGGGTACGACCGATTTTTGAGGAACGGAGACGGCAGGGAGACTATCATCACCTCCTTCAAGAGATGAGAATTTCTGCCCGCGTGTCATTTTTCATTAATTATTTCCGTACGTCCGTGGATATGTTTGACGCTTTACGAAGGATTGTTTGACCTTGCTGGATTGCTGGAGATAGCCTTGGGAGCTTATCCTACCAGTATATAGTTGTTTTATAAGTAATAATTTAAAAAAAGCCCTAAAATATTTTTCATTGAGGTAACGGTGATAAGAAAATTATATAGATGAAAAACTAAAAGAAAAAAGATAAAAAAATAATGCCAAGAAAGGGAATTGATCTCGAAACCTTGCTACTCGCAGCCGACCGCCTTAACCACTGGGCTATCACCACTATCCACGGAATTACATACCGCGACATGTTTCCATTTAGGTTTTTAAATGTTTTCATGACTTTTTGCAATGACCACCTACCTAATCATAAATAAATCAATATTACAAATAAATAGCAAGAAACCCAAAGTATTGACATCAAGCCCAGGAAAAGAGAATAAATATCCTGACAAGAACAGAACAACTGGAAGAGATTCAAGAATTTACCTATTTAGGAAGGAAAATCACAAAAGATGGTAAATGTAAAAGGGATGAGCGGGATTCAACAAGCCAAGATCGCCTTTAACTCAAAGAAAAACATCCCTACCAATAGAAACATTGATCTAAAAAAAGAGAATAGATTCATGAAAGCATGTGTGTGGAGTGTTGTTTTATATGGAAGGGAGAATGGACTGTTGTGAGACAAGAGAAAAGAAGACTGCAAGCATTTGAATCCTGGTGCTACCGCAGGATGATGAGTCAGCTGGGTAGAGAGAATAACTAATGAAGAAGTGTTTAAGAGGGCAAATGAGAGGACATTATGGATAAGCGTTCAAAAAAGACGAGACAAATTAATAGGGCACATCCTACGTCGTAATCATAAAATTAGAACAATAACAGAAGGAATGACTGAAGTAAGAAACCGTCGAGGAAGACCATGACTGTCCTACATGGAGCAAACCATAAGCGATATGGGTTGCACCTCCTATGAAGAGATATAAAAAAGAAAGCAGAACGAAAATCTGAGTGACGAACTGCTGCAGACCAACCTCAGGGTTGACAACTTAAGAAGAAGAAGAAATATAATACATAGTTAAAGTGCACTTTAGGAAAATCAAAGGCTTTATCTCTTAAATTTATATTTATGTAGTCTGAAATTATACACGTACCCTAATATGATGAATTCATCCACAGGGACGTCACTGCGGCAGGTAGCCATGTTGATGAGTTTCACGCTTCGAAAGTTGAGGAAATTTCAACTCGGGCGACGCGTCTCTACGCGAACTCACGCGTTTGGATTCCGGGCTTCTGATTGGCTGAAGATCCCGTTTTCGCGTCTCTTCGCCTGTGAACGCGTCCATGAAAACGCACCTTAACAGTTCGAAAATTGAGCAATAAACGTTTTCCCCGGCAGATTCTACACAACTTTTAAAATAAATCGATAGTGTGTGACGGAACTGTTTAAAGGTTTAAAAAATAGATGAATTTGGAGTATGAAAGTTGGTCCATAGAGTTTTAATTGTGCCTAAAATAAACCTAATAAAAACTCAAGCACGGTAGTAATGGATTACAGAAATGCACGATTAATGAGTGTATGTCAATATACAACAGTGAATCTTAAAAGTAAATACGAAATGACTTCGTGGGCCCGCCATTTGCATCACGGCAGGTGGAAACTTATGCCAATCTAAACTCTGCCGACGCAAAGAAACGTGAATATTCACGCGTGGGATACATCGGTGCTCCTGAATGGCTTAAGATCCCACTTTCGCCTCTGACGCGTTCATGAAAACGTACCTTTGAGATCAACGCTAAAACTATTTAGATCATCGAGACTAGTTTTAAAAATTATGCAATTTCAAAAGAAGGTTCCATCGCGACAGAGAGAGCCTAAACAAAAGAGATATTGGGGTTGGCTAAGAGAAGCAGCGCGCGATGCGATGGGAGCGCAACATCATAGCAAAAGGCAAAAAGGGCCAGAGAGTGCGTGCGTGTGTGTCGAGGAATGATTAAAGCATTCCCACAATTCCTCACGTTCATTCGTCCGGCGGACGGACCGGCCAGAGAGTGAGTGTGTGTACTACTACTAGTAGAGTAGGTACGAAGAAGAGTCGCGTCGTGTCGCGAGTGCGTGCATATAATATATATATACACACGCGTACGGAGTGCGTGTCGCGGGCCAGAGAGGCGAATGAATGAGACGAGCAAAGGGGGAGGAGGGGAGTAAAAAAAAGAAGACGAGCGGGATGCGGATGGAAGGGAGGCGGGGATGGTATGATGGCCCCCTTTGCTATGATGGGGGAGAAGGGGTCTCTCTCTTCGAAGAGAGGGGGGAGTGGAGGGGAAAGTACGGAGGGGTAGGAAGCGAGTTAAATGCACACACACACACTTGTATACTCCAGCATCCTCTCCCCCCCACACCTCCCCCCCCCCCACATTCCCAGATCCGCGGTCGGGCACCAACACGACAAAGAGAGCAGCCAACAACAACTTAGTTCCTTTCGTTCTCGTTCACGAAAAGAAGAGATAGAAATGATTCGTTCAAGTGGTTCCCTTTCTTTTAGTTATACGCCTGCGGCATCTAATTCGAATGCAATTCTAGAAGTAGTAGTATTTTCGTTTAACGTGCTTCGACGGCTGAGGTCATTTCGCATTTCAACTGTCTGCCGCACGTGCAGAAGACAGGGGCACCAACAGCACTCGGACGAATCGCGAGGATCTCCCCTATCCAAAGTCGAGCGCCGAGACCAACGATGCTCAACTCAACGGTGACTGATAAAGAGGACTACCCGTGGTGTTAGTGTGCGTCGTGGCAGAGGCCGGTGTCGGACGCGAGTTCACGCGTTTCGCGCCTGTTCGGAAGAATTTTTAGCATATTTCAACAAATCTTAACGGAAATCTGAGATGAAAAAATTGCAGTTCATGATCTCTAATTTTAGAATCCGTTTGGTAAATTCAAATCGGACCACTCAAGTTAATACGGTGCCATTTACAAAATAATGCTCTTAAATTGTTTATACGGCAATTATGCAAAAACTACTAATGCAACAAATTTCATCTTCCGCCTGAAGTAAATATAATAAGCTATCATTTTGCAATAGATCTGTGCTTAATATTGTAAATTACCAAAGATATGAATTTTGAAAAAGCTATTTTTGAGCGTATTTCAGACTTTGAAAAACTGTCCGACCAGGTCCATAGAAAACCATTTTGTAGGATTATCAATTTTTTACAAATTTTCCATTGGAAGTAACGCGATTCATTCAATACTTTCCATAATATAAGCAGAACAACAATAATAATCAAATTTTATCATTATAATCGTTTATAAAACACGCAAAAGCTCAATTTTGGTTATATTTTGGGTTTTAATCGTCTATGGACTACCGTTGAAGTCATAGTGCATGGAGTTTACTCTTAAATTTAATAACAAAATCAGCCTATTTTTGCTCTATTGTCTGGGCAAATTATGAAGTTAAATATACCATTGCCATACCATACCGTAAACCACTTTTTCTACAAGAAAACAAAATATGGGTTAGCGGCCAAAATCAGCCATCCGTTGGGGGAGCTTTAAACAAATGTGGCTCATAAAGAACATATAGTTATGGAGAACTACAACAAAGAGGAAAAACTTGCATTTTGAGACTTTGCTCGTAAGAGAAGGATAGTGCAATAGATAGTCCTCACCGCCAAGTGCATACACACTCTCACTGACAGAAAAACCTGGAGCTCTGAGCTGTCCAGGAAGAGCAAGGTTCTTGCCACGAACATATTCGCATAAGCGTGCGGCTTTCCTTTGTATTTTGTTAATTTGGCGAATTAAATCAATCCGCGGGGGATCCCAAAAGCTCGCGGCGCATTTGAGATGTGGCCAAACCAGACAAGATCTCTCTTTCAATTTTTCATTGGAGAATCTTACGCTTGTTAAGTCCGTTTCTTTAATGCAGCTCCGCAAATATTTCGTACGTGTTTCCCCCGCGCTAGGTCTGAAGTCGAGTCGTGATACCCTGGAATTTGGCTTCATCTGACTCCCATCCCACTTCATACATAAGGCGATGGCGTGATTTCTTAAGTAAAAAGTGAACTGCACAGTGCATTTAGTACGGCTAACTTCGAGTTGCCACCCATGACACCACAAGTTGACGCTTCAGTTAAACAACAGGTGAGAAAACAACCATTTGTGATAATTTCACGGTCGATGGCAGCATTGTCTGGAAACAATCCTCGCGGGACGCCGGATGTCTGTCAAGTTGGAAGTAACAGCAATTCCGTCACTAACTACTTCTTGTTTTCGGTAAGTTAGGAAATCACGAATATAAATCACTCTTTTTTCGTTTACCCCACATGATAGTAAATTTTATCTTAGCATTTTGTGAGAAACACTGTGAAATGCTTTCTTTAAATCCAGGAATTACACGTCAACTTGTTATTTCGCTCCACCTGATTTTAGAATATAATGGAGGAAGAGTCCAAGCTCTGTTTCGCGGGATTTGCCGTTTCGAAAGCCGTGCAGTCTCCTGTGGAAGAATGTTCGATTATCTAGGAAGATCATGATGATTACTGGCAATTATGAGCTCGTGAATCTTGCATGATAGCGATCCGGCAGTTTCCTGGTTTTGGTTTGTTCTCTTTTTAAATATTGGAGTGACATTTGGTATTTTCCAGTCTTGTGGTACTTCACCTTTGGATAATGACTCAATGTTAAATATGATTTATGGTAAGGGCGTGATGTGTGAAACCAACTCGTTGATCACGGGTGCAAGTATCTCTTCTGGACCTGGAGACGTGATACATTTAATATAGCGTAATTGTTCTATTTCCAATCTTGTTGCATAATTATGTCGCCCATCGGTTCATTAAGGACAGGGATGCCTGCGTAGTCATATATTATGTCGTCCTTTGTGAAGACACTTTCAAAGAAGTAGTTGTGTTGGCTAATGGCCATTGCGGCCAAGGCGAGACACTGTTAGAGACTAATTTTCCATTTTTGCGCGTCTCAGACTCTTACGGCTAAACGTTTACTCTGAAGTTATCTAGTGCAAGACCAATATAATTTAAGATTTTCATCAAATAAATCACCTAGGTGGGTGGGCGCACGATACAGACATGGCCGAAGGTTTTGTAAATAGTTCAAACGAATTCGCTCCTAAATCACATTGAAAAAGGTAAGCTTTTTACAACACATTAAATAATAAACATTACATTACTCATGGTTAATACCTATACCGAATATCAATACGAAAATGACAACCACGGGAGCCATAATCTAACCTTGTACCTTCTCAAAGCGCCCTCTCTGCCCCCGATCCGTCACGGTGCACGCAGGGCCTGACACGAATGAAAAGCAATCTACCGCTGTTGTGAAGAGCGCACCCAAACTAACGGAAAGTACACTATAGGTTAAATACAAAAATCTTCCTGGAGAGACTTGGCTTTCGGGTCATCCTCCGCGTCTATCCATGTATTCATCCTCTGAACAATATTTCGCCGGCGTTCCAGCTGCCTTCTTCAGGTCTGAGGAAGACCCGAAAGTCTCTCCAAGCCAAAGACTCCGCAGAAGCCTTCACGGAAACAATAATCTTCCTCCTGACCCAAAGCATACTTCACTACAGACCATGTCTTCTTCCCTTTCCTTTCACCATCTGCATTACTCCTGCTCGATATCAAAGAAACTGTTACTTGCACTTGCCAAAATTCTCGCATACCGGAGAGCAACGTAAATTGCCTGCGGCACCGCTATTATCACCGCTACGTCATTTCATTTGACGGTTATCGCAGAATCATTTCAGTAGCTCGTCCGGTAGTCCCAACTAAAATTAAAAATCATTCAACCCCACTCGGGAGTAGCCATTTCTCAACATTTTCTCTCGTAGCGGGCTCAAGTACATAATTGTGGGGCAAAGTCGGAACGGAGGCATTATTTTTTTCCGACACACAATGGACCGTGGGACGAAGCGGCACGATGTGAACAGCACTCATGCACTTCCGGGAATAATGATCCGAGTTCTCCTCTGCGAAGGAGTGCGTGAGAATTTCCTCCGTCGTTTGCGTTGTTAAAAGCTGCAACTTAAGAGAGAGACAGAGGGTAGCCCGAAAATCCTTAAACATATAACCGAGGGAATCCTATTGACAATCTTCTCCACTTCCAATATCGATCCGAGGTCGATGTTTCTTCCCAAATATCTTCACTAAATACTGTTGAAAGATCCGTTAATAGCCGACAAAAAGTGCTTTAGAGATTGGTAACGTGACATACATGTCCACAAGGATGAAATCAATAAACATTGATTAACCACAAAACAAACAGTTAATAATACTTGAGACCTCAATCATCTGATCAATCATCAATGAACGAATATTGATTCAGAGCAGCTCTCTTCACTCTCAAGCCAACCGCTTCACTCCTTCACGATGCTGCATTTCAACGTCCCTCGTAATTTGCTTCATATATTCCATCACAGGAAGTCAATTCTTCACTTTATTTGATCCATCCACTGCTGTTTTCTGGAGGCTGAAGTTTCGCAAAATGTGATCAACTCATTTTCCTCTTCAACAACGCAGTTTTCATCAGACTTCTCTCCAACTTTTCAGAATAGGTGCCGCTCAATCTTCACAATTCTTCAACGACACCACACTTTCATTGCTTCCAATCTTCTATGTTCTGCAGCGGCCACCGCCCAGGCTTTATTGGCATACCTACCAGCTTCGAATAGGAATCCATCATAAAAACAACATTTGTGAGATACGACAGCGGCGAAACGAATTGAAGATGTGAACTAAGAGTAAGTTTTATAGAACAGAAAAAAAAACCCAACTTATCCGATAAGTTATCAAAAATCGTGTTTTCTGATCGCTCTTTCAACTCATTCACATCAATTACTTCAGAACATTCTCCCTCCATCCTACACGTAAATATCCGTCCGTTAGATAGGAAGGAAGTAGACCTCAGAAAACAAGTTGCTCACGTGCCTAAT
Organism: Pyrrhosoma nymphula; assembly: GCA_963573305.1. Classification (NCBI taxonomy): domain Eukaryota; kingdom Metazoa; phylum Arthropoda; class Insecta; order Odonata; family Coenagrionidae; genus Pyrrhosoma; species Pyrrhosoma nymphula. The sequence continues at coordinate 7,090,674 of OY754337.1, forward strand.
GTGTGGCAAGAGATGGCCACCCAACAAATTATTCGCTTCTTCACGAGTAGATCATTCATATCACATTTAGGACTATGACACTACCAGAGCCCAAGAACATTAAAACCCTGCATTTATAAATATAATTAATAATCAGATAATTATCATTACACACTCTTTTCAGAAATATTTTTAACATTTTTATTCCAAATATGTGTTTTAGTCGTCAGTTAGGGGCAATAAAACTGTATAAATTTAAAACCACATTAACAACCACTGAAAGTTTTCAAAGAAAAGCGGAATCTAATGCATGAAATATTGGCCAGAAAAATTATTCACTATTTGAACAATTTATATCATTCGATGGACTTCAATAAAATTGTTATGCGGCTACCTTTGCCTCGTCGTGGCAGATTAACCATTGGGGAACATTTAAAGAACCAAGGAAAATATAATGAATAAAACACAGTTCCAACTGACTTACCGCGTAGTTTTCGAGAAAGCTTTGAACGACGGATTAGCTCCAAAATGACATTTACACAATGATGAGCCGTCGAAACTAAAAAGACAGTGGGAGCCAGTTCCGCACAAGGCTGTCAGAGGAATACGTGGGCCGTAACGAAATCATAAAAGCAAGGTCACATCGCTTTGACGGAAAGCGGACTCATTCTCCACTTCATTTGATTCGATGAATTGTTCGTCCACTTTCACGGCTCCACAACCAGCTGGCGCACCTTCCCGCGTCAACATCCGGATTAAAAATGTAGATATGTACGAGGACGGGGACTCAGCGAGCAGTTCAACAAGTTGGAGACAAAGTTGGGGGGGGGTCGCCTTTCCTCCAGCGCAGTCGCTCTCCACACGTCACGTGACAGAGCCCCGCAACGAGCATTACATCAGCGCCTCAATCGCTCCACCGAAAACCTGGTGCTAGCTGATACAGATACGTCATCATACGGTTAAAGTCAACAACGGATATGAGTTTGACAGTGCAGTTAAGGTATTTGTCTGGATGGAAAAGTTGAGACTTCATCACTCGTCGGTTGGGGTTTCCTCTTCTCAACTGACGATTTTTAAATTATTGCTTCCGTTAATCACTGACACCAATGTTTATCAAGCGCGAGCTTCAGCCGACCCCTCTGCCGGCTTCCCCAGGCATTAATTTTCTTAATTTGCTGGAATGTAGGTATAGGTATAAAGAGGAATATACTTGGCGGTCTATGAACTATGAACACCACTAACTGCCTCAGTTTGAATTTTTTTAAAATCTATGAATGAAGAAGGATTTACCATTCCCGACATTTTTCGTTGGTTCTATAATTACATAACATTCCGTCACATTAAAGGCTAAAAATAACCGTTCATGTTAACATTTACAAAATTGACATTCGTAGGAGACCCCTCACCGTTGCAGTTCAGCATTTCCACTCGCACCAAAGCCGTTTCGTTTCTCACCTTAAGCACCAACTGCGTCAATGCACCAAATAGACACGGACCGGCCGGTGATGCGGTAGCGCATCCAAGCGTTTGATGCGGGAAACAGAATGCGCACCCTTGGACCGTGCTCCAAGGTGTACCATCGGGGTATGAAAGCCAGCACCACTGCTCCTGACCACCAACCCAACCCGATCCCCGCCTTAACTTCCTACCACCTAATTAAGACGTGAACTTAAACGTCATGATTGGAAAAGAAAAAAAAAGATAAATGTTTTGAAATTTTGTTCCTTTTTCATTGCGTTCCCATCTTCATTGTCGATTACTTTCTGTAGTCTCACTTTGTCAACGACCGCAAAAGATCTGGGTCAACAACAGTCGTCTGCCCTGAAATGAGGCTCAAGTTCCTCCCACCCTAATTTCTAACGTAGCGCTTTCCCTTCTATCCTTTAATATCAGCCCCTTAAACAATTTTTTGTTTAAGTTTTGTGATCTTGCTGGCTAGGGTATTAAATTAATTTCGGGGTGGTTATCGAAATATTCCCGACACGCCCTTATAATGCCAACCGGTGAATTGTCCTGCATGTTCACCTTCCGGAGCCACATTATTTATTATTGGCTTAAGAACTCCACTAACAAATTACATAGTATACTTTTCTGAGGTCATCATTATCGCCCGTATTTTAATCAATGGCCCTGCACCCGACAGAGTTTCAAAAAAAAACCATCGATATCCTTCCAGAATGGTTTGTTTCTAGGATATGTGTAGACGAACACCAGTTCGAAAAACAATCTCGAGTTATTAGGCGCAAAGAGAGTTTTGAAAATACCGTGCTTACCCGTGCACCGCGTGCTTACCCGTGCACCGCGCGCTCTCGAGTGGGACGCGAATCGTAATTTTGAGGAATAAAATCGATAACATGTTTTTTTCCGCGCATTGTGATTTGATTGGAAGCAGATGAGATTGGAATAAGACATCAAAGTGGAAAAAAGTGGCGTTTTTGTATTTCAGCTTACCATAGAGTTACTCGCATTCGATACATTGTGTTGCGTCAGGTAGTAGGACAGAACGGACAGTCTTTCTTTTATTCTTGTGTGTGAGGCGCATCTGATTTCCGAAAAAAACGTGCACTTTGCAACGGAGTGTAAACGGTACACAGGATTTATTAACGATAGGAAATTCGAAGGGAATATTTTACACTAGAATGGTCAGATAAAAGTAATTCCTAATTAATCGCAATTCCATCAACATTTGCTATATTACGCCTCAAAAGGCCCGAACCACGCTGTTGTTGATATTGGAAAAATCAGAACGGGCGACCCTCAGCTCCTTACTCAATTTGAGCTTCCGCGCACCGAACGATGGCATCACTGGTCCACTTTGGGTCATCCATTGCGCACTGAACTGCAACCGCAGCGTAGCCGTACGTACTGTAGCTCTGAAGAGCCGGTATGCCACCAACCGTCATGGGAGAATCCGTAATTGACGCAATTAAGGAGTCTTCCTCGTCTATTTTGGTACGGCGGGGTCTCCTAGACCGAGCGCGACTTGTTTACGTCTCATCCTCGCCGTCTGCCCTTCAAAGCCATCGGCGAAGAAGACTAAGATGGACTCAGGACTACTCGGTGACCACTTCGGTCACCGAGCGCCCGACCTTCACCATTGACGACCATTGGAGCGCGCTGGCCTCGAGCAAAGGAGATCTTCGACTTCACCAGAGAAATGCCGGAAAATATTTCTAGACGATTGAGTTGCCGAACACCCTTTTGCTTCCTGCAATTCGTTCATTTGCGGTCTAATGCCAACTAAGTCTGATTCAGAGCCCCCAGCTGATTCAGAACACATACATATAATGCAGAGCACCCAAAAATCCTCATAATCACCAGACACGGGAGGTTATCCAACATACTTCGAGCTCTGAGGGCCGAAATATGTGAACCGCTAGAATAGTTTGTCACGATACTTTGTCAAGTGACTGTAAATACATACACACGTAAAAGCGCTACTAGGATGTCCGTTCCACTTCAAAACTAAGGCTCATTGTCAGACTTATACTAACCGGAGCACACGGTACACATTGAAACGGTACTCTTGATTCGGATCTCGACTTCTGTGAATGAGTCACCGCCGAAAGACACTCTCATAAGCAGGAATCCAAATGATTTACTTAGGTGGTGACGAGAGCGCACGAAGACGGTGTAGGAGGGATCGCAGGAGGAGGTAGCGCGCAGGATAATTGAGCATACCCGTGGAGTTTAACATAGCGGCGGCTCCAAAAAAATATAACACATCTGACTTCCGGAAGCTCAGTGAATCTAAAAAATTACAAAATACTCATGTCAATGGCCCATGAATGATAATTTTCCGAAAGGGATTCCGAACGAAAAAAGGGACGACTTCTACTATCACCATTCCAGCACCAAAAGAAACCTGCTAAGAACGTAAATAATTTCAGAAAAATGAAAATTTGAAAGTAAAGCACATCAGTTCTTATTTAAGGGTCAATCCATTTGAATTGGTCCAAAAAAAAGTTGGTTGCTCGAACATTTTTTTAAAAATTGAAATTTTCTCAGTTGTTACCCTAATGTATTAAGACATCACAACTATTTTTTTAAAATTTTTATCTCAAGCGGTTTACCTTGGACGGTCATTTGTATGATGTTGCAGAAGCCCATTTTTGCGTTTGTAAAGGTTTACGTAAAAGTCTATAACTACAAAAGTATTTATCCTAGAAGGATGAAACAAAAAGCATTTTTTGTGATGACATCTTGGTAAAAAATAAGACCAGTGGTTTGTTTCCCTATCTCTATCCTTTCAAAACTACAAGCAAAGTTCAAAAAAAGTAACGAGTGAAATTTCACTGTTTGAAATTTTTTTCCTAATAATAGGGGTGGAATATGCAGCTTGAATTATTTATATTTGTAGATATAAGTTATGTGGTTTATTATAAAAATATCAATAGTGATATACTTATCATCAAATTGTAATAAATTTTTAAAAGGGCACTTTTTATACATTTTTCTAAGTTTGGCTGTGAATAATTCTGATGGGGTTGGAGATAAAAATCTCAAATTAGCACAACTTACAGTCTTTTTGTGTACAAATATTGCAAATAAAAAATTATGTTGAGTATTGTACTAATAACAAAGTTACAACCTCTCAAAAATTACAAAAACTTTATGAAATCAAGGTGATGGGATGGAGAGGACGACGGTGAAGTTCGCCGCGCGGAAACGAGAAAGCGAATCTTTGAAGAGGCGCGCACCAAAGGGGTGTTAGATGGGGAGAGTTGAAAGAGAAAGGGTAAAGGTGGTGGAGGGGGGAGGGTCTGAGACGGGTTGCCAACTCCCGAAGAGTTAAATTCCAGAAAAGGCCGTTCCTGTAAGTATGAAATTCTGGGTAAATATGTATCCACTCTCAATAATATGTATACTTGAGCAGCGTAAAATCTGAAGGTGGACCACGATTGAGCTAGCTCTTCAAGGTCTAGTTCAACAACTGAGATCAAAATATGTGTCAATCATCACGAAAGGTTATGATATGTTCACACACTCCGTGGTGTACATACGTTGCAAACAACATGTGAACTACGATGGTGACCCGTAGCGAACGATGATAGTGGGAAGAATATTTAATCAATAACAAGCGAGAAGAATTGGCCACCGAAAGCGAAAAAAATTAAGAAAATCCATGTTCGATTACGGAGTATCTTGATCAATTTCTCATATCGGGAGACCCTAAGAAGGTGAGGAGGAGGAGGAGAAAGGGGGCGAGGGGGAGGTGAGGGGACGCTGACAGCGAAACGGAGGGTTTAGGGGAAGAAGAAAGGGAAATGAGTTTTAGTTTAAATTCCACGCCAATGCGAGCCAAGCGGGGAGGGAGGGAGATTGTTCCAAAATGATGACATTCCCCCAAGACTATTATCGAAGGGATGGAGACAGCCGGGAGCCCCCCCGCTGAGGTTGGAGGGGTGAAAGTTGGAGGGGTAGCTTCCGAGATCTAAAGGCCTGAACTTCGAGCATGTATAATATAGAGATGCTGTGGGCGAGGAAAGTTGTCTCCAGAGCGACCCCCAGGCGTGTGACGTCAGACAAGTTAAAGCTACCGATAATACCTATGAAGCAAATGCTAAAAAGGCATCTTTATTATTGAAATAAATCTCGCACCTGGTGTTATTTCAGGGAATTTCAAATTTTTAAAATATTGCGGTAGTTGCCAGAAAAGGCATGCTAACGAAGAAGACACCGTTAGCGATTAATAATGATTGCTTTTAACGGGAAGCACATTAGTGCATAGTTATTGCCGGTAAAAGATTTACTTCACCTTTAAAACAAATTTTTTTTTGCCAGAAAAAAAATTGCTTAAAAAATAAAATTGGCTACCACGTAAGAAGTGCGTGCATTTATTCTGAAAGGAACTCGGCACTAAAACCACAACAAGATTCACTGATCGCGAACGATGTAAATATTGATATGAAACACTAGCAGTTACGAATTGCCAAAGGTAAGCTAAGCATGTATTTAGTCTAATAAATAAGAATTAATAAAATAGATACGTGGATCTAAGAAAGCAAACGAAGGGTTTATGGGTTAGGAATGTGCAATTGTGTGGTAAATGCTTACCAGTTTAAAGCGTTTCAAAACCTCGAATGCAATGCAATCGCCAACCCAAAAAAACACTGATGGGATGGGACAGGGCCCGGGGGAACCCGAATTTCTCAAAAGAGCATTAACCTTACACGGCAGAAGAGAAAAGGAACTACACATATCTCTATGATGGAGAAAATTTACATTCCTAATGATCCCTTTCCACATGTTTCAATATAAATGTACGCACCTATTGTCTACGTCGGTGAAATGCATTCTACATCTCCATACCACCCTGCGGCTTGCGGCGTCGCGCCGCAAAGGCGTATGGCAGGGGACGTCCAGCTCCAGTGACGAATGGGGAGAGAGAGAAAGGGAACAGAGTACATGGATAGAGAAGATGGATAAAGTGAAGAAAGGACACACTCCCATCTACCTTTCTCTCTCTTCTAAACCAACCATAAACCAACGAAACAAGCGGGCCAAAACTCATAACAGCGTGACTTTTTGGCCAGATATAACAACGCCTGGTCAACGCAAACCTTTACATGGCGAAGCCTTTCCACCAATGTGGAAATAACGATTCGATTCCGACAAAGAGTTTTATGAAAGCCTTGGAGGAGAATGGCGGCACTCCTGATTAGAATTCAACCAATGCACTCGAGTGCATCCACGACGCTCCCCGACCGGATTGGAACCAGCATTGCACTCTACGCAGGCAGCATCTCTCCTTTAACTTTACATGGCATTATATTTCCGCATCCTTTTCCCGATGCGTTCGTATTGCTTCACCTACGCTTCCGATAACCACCTACACACTTACGACGAGCAGTGATTAAGAAACTATGCCAACGATACATATCGAGTGATATTCCACCAGAATGTTGCCAGATTTACTCAGTAATCGATACGTTCTCTCGAGCCAAAGGTGTTGAAGGGGAAATGTGGCAACAGTGGGCATCATAACACTCGATACCTAACGATCGACAACGTCCGCAGCGTCAGGTATACACGGCCTCCGCGCATCCAATCGCACGGTCCAGATGCACCCGCAATTCAAAACAAAGACGCCGTCACAGCATCACACCACCCGAACTCACAGCCATCAATCCGAAGATCGATTGGCAGCAGAGAGCTCTCAACCCTCAACCTCTCCCCGCTAGCAGCACTTCATTCCCTCACGCATGTTTCTCCACTCTTCATGATTTGCCACTTGTATTCCATTCTTGGTCTTCGTCTGTAGTTCTTCCCATGAATTTCTCCTCCCAGAAATGTTTTCACGCGTATTTATACGCTGGAGAATATTTTTCAGCTTCTCTTTGATTGCATTTACATTCAACGTTTCGCGCAGTCTGCAGGGCGCTTCGTCAGTAATAGGAGCATTGCAGAGTACAGCATCTTCGGTCCATTAGAACCAGTTTGAAAATAACAAAATACTCGCGAGAGAAGTACAACCAACGACTTATTAGGGGAGCGATGGATATCGAAAAATTGATCATCATCCAGCGCGAACACGGGTATAAACCGGGATTCACTCGTTGAAATCTATTTCGAAGAAAATAACGGTCAATAAAAGAAACTAGCGGCCAGAAGAGAGGACACAAAACGTAGAATGTATTTTTTTTAATTAGAGAGACGCCGAGAAATATTCTTCAGAAATGATTTCCTCTTCTTCTTCTCAGAATTCGCTTTGTACTTCTTTTGCCTTCAACCCTTCATAAGACTTCTTCGTTCACGATTCAATCCGGACATATTATTTTCAACATTCTTCCATAATTCCACTATATTCCCATTACTTCCAATCACTTTTGTGCTCTGCAGCTGTTATAGTCCACGGCCTTCACGCGAGAACATTCTCCGTATATATTTTTTATTGAGTCTTGAGCCTTCTCGAAGCTCGAGGAACCGAGAAATATCATTCCGAGAATCCACGTCGTCACCCCGAGGATTCGGGTTTCAGAGGAAATGGTGAGCAAAATGGACAAAAGAGAAAAAAAGAAATTTTTGTCATCACATTTTTCTCAAGTCATCATCCCATTCTGTATCCACCATTGAGTTTCCCAAACCATACCTAATTATGAAAAAACCCCTATTCTGAAAATATCACATCCTCTGTCCTCTCGCTGTTCTCGACTCTAAGGAAAGATAATTAAGGGTAAGTGAACTTAACATTTGAATCCCGTCTTCATATCGGTCAGAGCAATTTTCGATATACGGCGGTATTCAAGCAAAGTACACAATTAAAAAATCCACACCGATGCACATATCTACACGATTCGAGAAAATTGCGCGACATTATCTAGTCCCTCCGAAAGGAAAAAACTGACTAAAAAAATGCTCCATGATTCACGGGCAACGGAATAAACCACATTCCCCACGCAGGTCCAACGGAAACGAACACGGGTACTTCACTAGTCCGCCACGGGATCAAAGAAATCGAGACCTTAAGCTGTTGACCACGGTGTACATGAACATTTTCTCGTCTATCAAGATCCTGATCCACAGAATGATATATATATACTCATTCCTCCGCCAACGTCTCGTCTGCCACGACGCCATGGGAACATCGGTTAGTCCCGATCAGTCACCGGGGTTACGCATCGTCGGGCTCGGCCCTCGAGTTTGGATAGGGGTGACCCTCCGATTCGTCCGAGTGCTATTGGTGCCCCCGTCTTCTGCACGTGCGGCAGACAGTTAAAATGCGAAATGACCTCAGCCGTCGAAGCACGTTGAACCAAAACACTACTGTCGTAAGTCTCGTCCGCTTACATTATCAAAGGCTTCGGCGTGATTTTCAAAAACCATGGCATTCGAATTTAGATTAACGACCCAATTGATAAATGCAATACTATCATTCTAAATTAAAATTAAAGCTTGTTGTGCAAGAGTAATGGCACTGACTTTGTGGAAATATAACACATCCATCTTGAAGAATAAGAAACAGAAATACTGGTCAAAATATCCACCGACCAAGGTCTCGGCACGTTACGCCATCATCAGGCTGCACTGACGGCATAACGAGACCTTGGTAGGTAGCAAACAAAAAAGTGTGGATATTTTGACCAGTGTTTGTCGAGCGTCTGGCCTGACCGAGCGACGTCGATCGAACAGACGCTTCGACGCAACGCCTCGCATGCTTCCTATCTCGTACCTATTCCCGCGCGGAGAGATGTCTCTCTCCGACCCCTCGAGCGAGTGAGTGATTACAATTACTCCCCAGCAGCACGAGATGAGCCGCTCTCAAGGTCAGCTCACTCTCGGAAATTGGGTCACTCGCAGTCGTGCCGAAGCAAGAGACGAAGGCGGCCGCGAATAGAGAATGCAAATTATAAACATTGTACATACGTATATACCTCTTGAGCCACTTCACATAACGCAAATAACATTTAATTAATTCAATCCGTTCTGGCAAAAAGCATTTAATAAGTAAACAAATAACAAATACTTTTCGCATAAAAAGGTTCGATTTTTATAGAAGTCATGTATGTACACATGAAAATAGATTTTTTTTTAAATTACGGGTAGAATAGCACTCGCATATTCGACGGGGAATAAACAAATACAGGTTCATTTGGTCTGAGTGAGATCCCACCAAGCATAAAATTTGATGAATTTTGTCACATTATAAAGAAAAATGCCCCTTCCAACGATACCAAAACATCATCCCTTTCTACTTTCCGAGATAACTGACAAACAGAAGAAGAAGCCGTTTTCCATCGACGGCTGCGCGCTTTCAATATTTCAAGTTCTGACGCACACACGCCATGTCATAACAATTATGCAACGGCGTGCAGTTCGTACGTTTCCTCTATTATTTAAAAACATTACTACTCACCATTATAAACAATTAAAATACCACCCTTTGTGATTTCAGCGTCAAGCGTGAAACAAGTCACAAAACGTGTATATATTACTTGAACTACTGAGAATTTCTGTTTCATAAAACGAAGTTTTTGTCGTCAGTAATACGGTACTATATTTACTTCATACTTCTCATAACTGCTTCTATTTCACAATAAAATTCGAACACGGCGTCCATTATGACTGGAGAAAAATCAATCTCGCACACAACCTTCAAATGAAAATGTAATCACGAAAGTGAAATGGAGCCAACAGGATGACGGCGCGCGCTCCAGAAGAAATGCAACCGCACCACCAAACCCTTATCAAAGCACATGAAATTATTAGAAAGATAACGAGTGTATCGTATATGTAAACGAAAAATGTACCGTATTCGTAGATTCAAACTCTGATCATGATAAAATCGAAACCGGTCAGTCATATTAAAACAAAAGTGCGGAAAATTACGAATTATCTTCAACTACCGTATTTCTCCGAATATAAGCCGCACTTTTTCCCGATTTTGGGGCCTCGAGAAATTCGAGAACTTTCTTTAAAAATCGTAAAGATGACGGATTTGAGCAAACCAGCCACTCGGATTCACGCGGACGCCAGCTAAACTCACCTAAGCCACGGGGAAAGTAAGAAATAACGCTGAAAGAGGTCAAATTGGGGCACAATTTATTCATATATTAAAGGATAATATAGGTAACATTGTGTCACAGTTACATAGGTAATGTAAAAAGAAATATAAAATTCTAATGCCGAATATTGTAGGTAGTACTTGTTTACAGTAAAAATTAGGTATGTCACATTTCCACGAATTCACTTCGCCTACCGCCAAGTTAATAGGCTTTTGACAGATTGAATTGAGAATGGCCACGCCGATTAAAATAGCATTAGAGTAGAAAACTCATAATAAACTCATATAAACTCATAATAAACTCAAGGCCCCGACGGCACAGGCAAGGGTGCCCGAAGGAGAATTTGGGTGGGCAATGGAGACAATAAGACAACTCGCCCTCAGCCCTCGTTGCTATTCGACGATTATCAGCGGAGGATATGGTAAGAGAAGAAGAAAGAGAGAAACGTCTTTATTGACCACACCGCTGACAGATGTATGGGAAGAGCTGGATATTGGATTTAACAAAGGAGGACTGCTGATAAAGTCTGTTAGATTTGCTGACGACCAGGTTATCCAATAGTCCATCAGCTTTCAAAGAGATTAGAAAATCAGAGCGGGAAATACGGAATGAAGATGAATTCCAAGAAAACTAAACTAATACGGTTTTCTAGGACAAAGAAACCGAAGATGACCATCCAAAGTAAGAAAGCACAAACTCGCGCAGGTGGATCATTTCAATTACCTCATGGGTAATACACGCTGGAAGAAAATGGCAAATACATTAGGAGAACAGCATTAGTAAAGGATGCGCTCATAAATAGAAAAGACACAATGACGGGGACGTTGCGTACGACAATGCAAAGAAAAGGTCGGCGAAGAATTCAATATGGAGAGCGGCGGCGTTGTGTTCATGGTACCGAAGAAACGTGGACTCAATGGAAAGAACAGGAGGAGAAGAGGCCGCAGGCGTCTGAGACGTGGGGAGGCGAATGGAGACAATGCGGTGGGCGGAAAGGAGGAGGACAAACGAGTAAGTGTTGTTGGGGGGAGGGGATGGTGGGTGACGAGAGAGGGGAGGCGGAAGAGATTGGGGTGGAGCGGCTCATGATGCGCAAAGGCAAGGGGAGAAAACATGGATACAAGGAATGGGGCACATAACGAAATGAAGAATGGAATCATGCAAGGAGCCGAGGGCCTGCGGTACTGTAACTAGAAATGCATACATATATTACTCCTAACGTCAAACCTACGTTAAACGGTACATCACATCTTATAATAATTAGCATAATACACCTACTCCACTCTCGCTGGAGCCAAATAACACATCTGACTTCCTGAATCTCAATGAAGATTCCAATACCACAAGAAACCTGCTAAGAACGTAAATAATTTCAGAACGAGGAAAATTTGAAAATAAAGGACATATCAGTTCTTATTTAAGACAAGGTCAAAATATTTGTATACATATTATTTTTAATTTCTGTGGTTTCTATTGGTCTCTTGATCTCCTATTGGACGATTTATTGAGGTTTGCATCCCTAGCATTGAATCTCCTCTCTCGCCCTATTAAGCAAGGAAAAACGTTAAGTGGGATTATTATGCACACAATTAAAACAACAATCCCAATATTACGCTAAGCCAATTGCTTCCCCGCGACAATTCACATACGACGCATTCTCACTGTATTCCACTTTTTCCCTCCAATCCCATCCGGTAAGACAATTATGTGTTTCTTAACACCTTAGTGCGTAACTTAACAAAAGGTATTCCGAGTATAGGGCCTAAGAATAGCTTAATTGAAGACAGCCATTTTGAAATATACCGGGAACGAATAAACGATATTTAAGAAGCAATAGTCGCTTCAGTAGTTAATTGCCGTATTTAAAAAAAGTAAGATTCCAGAATTTCGCCATCACATTCATAACACGGAGTGTAACGTCATTACTGGAACAGAAAGTTGGCTGACAGACGATATTTCTGATAGTGTACTTATTCCCAAATCGTTCAACATTTTTAGAAAAGATGCATCCAACGGAACCGGGGGCGGAGTATTAAGAGCTGCACAGAAAACAATCGTCAGCCAAGCGGAAATCGTCCCAGATACCAGCCTAGAATCTGTATGGTGCTCTATTAGATGCCCTAAATCAAAAACAATATTCGTCTGCGCGTACTACAGGCCACCTGACACCGACTTCACCTCAATTTAGAACTCGAAACACAAATAAAGAGCATCACATCCAGGAACGCCGAAAGAAATTTAATCATATGGTGGAGATTTCAATACCCCCTCGATAGATCGGAGGACCTACAGTTACATATCAGGGGGAGGAGACAAACACATTTGCGAGTCCCTGCTGTACACGTTCTCATCAAATGTCCTACATCACATAGCTACGACGCCAAACAGAGGGAACAGTATTCTTGATTTAATGGCAACAAATATACCGCAACAAGTAATTAAGGTTGAAACTGTTGAGGGCATAGTTACCATTGAGTAGTTAACGAAAAGATTTCTTTGAATGTCATTATAAGTTTTAAACTAAGAAAAACCTCTACGTTAAAAAAAGCTGGTGTCAATGCGTTTAAGAGTAATCTTAAAATTCTCTTCCCTACTTCCCAGAATCAAGCGTAAGTTTAGACACGGAGGGTAATTAGAAAGATTTTCTAATTTGGAAGTGAGAAAATGGTTAACACTACAGAGAGCATTCGTAGAAATTGCCACGAGAAGGAATCGGGTTGGACAGGGGATCACATAGCACGGACGTTTGCAGCCAAAGATCGATCGTTCTATTCCCGGTACAGGCCGATTTTATTTCGAGGCAATTTATACGAATTTCATCGGCGTATTTGTGGCAGGCATGAGTAAATTCGACAGAGGGTATGCCGCGCCAAGATAAAAATAAACTCCGTAGAGATTTGTCCACTGATGATCGCAATGTAATAATTGAAAATTATTAATTGTCTTAAACCGCAACGAAGGAAGTATTTCGGAATGCATTCATGGATTCTAAAAGAAAAACACTTCTGTTCCTTCTGTATAGTAACGATATCGGCGAGGTAGTAGACAGTAAGATTCGACTCTTTGCAGACGAAGCAGGAATGAATAGGGAAATCCGTAGCATTAATAATAAACAAGCCCTAACGAAGGACCTCGACGCAATCAAAAAATGGTGCGATACGTGGAAGCCAGAATTAAACCTGAATACAAGGTGTTGCAATGAATTGATGTAGACGGAAAAACTCTCCTTATAACAGCTATTGCATTCAAAACAGCAAATTAGAGACTGTAGAATCGGTTAAATACCTCGGAGTTAAGCTGACTAATAATCTCTCGTGAAGTAAACATATTCGAGAAATTACCGATCACGCTAATCGAAAATTGGAATTTGTTCAAAGAGTACTTGGCAAGTGCGACGGTAAAGATAGGGAAATCAGCTACTTCTCCCTCGTTAGACCCCACTTGGAATATGCTGCCAGTATCTGGGATCCTTATGAGATAGGCTTGGGAATTGAGTTAGAAGGCGTGCAGCGAAGATCGGCATGATACTTAAAAGGTCGTTATGAAAATCCTGACAGTGTTACTGCCCTTTTGCAACACTGAGATGGGAATCGCTTTCAGACCGATGATTAAAATTTCGATCTATTATGCAGATGGTGTCACGTTAAAAATACCGTTGAATCGCGTGGGGATACCTCTCAACTATCACTTCCCAGAACATGAAAGTCATTCAAAGAGAATTGATTCCTGGCAACTACGGGACGCCGCCCATTAGGGCGGGTGTCGTGCCCGGCAGCGGGGGAGGCAAGGCCTCCGCGGTCGTCATCACACGAAATCCTTGCACAGCAACATCATCGGCGGATACAAGGGATAGGAGGGAGAAGAAGAAGAAAAAGAGGAAGAGGAGGAGGAAAACAGTGGTAAAAATAGGAACTTGGAACATAAGGAGCATGATGAGGGCCGGGAAGCTTGAAAATAATAAGCAGGAAATGGAAAAAGGAAAAATAGATGCTTTGGGATTGTGCGAGGTGAGATGGAAGGACAACGGGGACTATTGGAGTGATAGCTACAGGGTAATTTATAGTGGAGGAGAAGAGAGTCAACGGGGTAGGCATTGTACTAAAGACAAAGTTGGGACTCAGGGTGGTAAACATTGAACAGGTGAGCGACAGGATACTAGTGGTAGAAATAAAAGCACGCCCGACGAATTTCGTACTAGTCCAGGTATAAATGCCTACGAGCAACCATAGGGAGGAAGAGGTAGAAGAGGTGTACGAGCAAATAGAAGAAATAATTAGAGAAGTTCCGGGAAAGAAAAACCTGATAGTGATGGGTGACTGGAATGCAGTGGTGGGGGAAGGGAGGGACGGATTAGAAGTAGGAGGGTTTGGGCTAGGAAGAAGAAATGATCGCGGTGAAAAGACAGTTGAATTTTGTAGAAGAAATAAATTAGTATCGACAAACACTTGGTTTCAATATCACCCAAGGCGTAGGTACACATGGAAAATGCCGGGTGATACTGGGAGATACCAAACTGATTGGTGATGCAGAGGAAATGGTGAGGCAGAGATTTAGGAACAGTGTAAAAAACTCTCGTAGGTATCTAGGGGCGGATGCGGACTCGGATCATAACTTGGTGATGATGAAGTGTGAAGTTAGATACAAAAGGCTTTGTAAAGGTAGAAAGATAAAGAGGTGGAACCTTAAAGCATTGAAAGGATTGAAAAGGAGGGAATACCAAGAGCTGGTAGTAAAGAACATAGGTGAAGAGAAGCGGATGGGAACAATAGAGAGAAGATGGGAGGTTATAAAAACAGGCATCGCAGGAGCGGCAGAGAAAACAATAGGAACGGTGTAAAAGAAGAGGGCTAAGAAGCAGTGGGTTACAGAAGAAATGATAAAGAAAATGGAGGAGAGAAGGATATGGAAAAACGTGAACACCGACGTAGGCAAGAGGAAGTACAAAAAATTGAATAATAAACTCAGGCGAGTGACCAATCGGGCAAAAGAAAACTGGTGGAAGGGACAATGTGAGGAAATGGAAAAGATGCAGGAGGAGGGGGATGTGGGCGCTTTGTACGCCAAGGTGAAAGCGTTATCGGGTGGTAAGAGAGGTCAAACGATACCAAAGGTTAAGGACAAAACAGAGAAGATATTAATCGAACAGGAAGATATCCAAGAAAGATGGAGAGAATACGTAGAGGAGCTATATGACAGCGAGAATAGAACCCTTAGCCTAGATCTAGAGGACGAAGGAACAATAGATAAGGATAACCTCGGACCAGAGTTACTTGACATCGAAATAGAGGGGGCATTAAGAGAGATGAAGGGTAGAAGCCGTGGGAATCGATAACCTACCTTCGGAGCTACTGAAGAATCTAAGTAGTAAGGGGAGAAAATCGTTCTTCGAACTTATTCGCAGGATCTACGAGGAAGGAGTATGGCCAGAGGATTTCATGAAAATAGTATTAATACCTATCCCGAAGAAGAAGAAAGCGTCAGAACGCGAGTAGTATAGAACAATCAGTTTAATTTCGCACGCGGCAAAAGTGTTGCTTTAGAGTACTAAATAGAAGGTTGGAGAGCAGAGCAAACTGCTATTTAGGCGATGACCAATTTGGATTCAGGAAGGGGAGGGTGACCAGAGACGCGATTGCGGTAATGAGGACACTTATAGACAGAAACATAGAGCATAATCAGGATGTTTTCGCATGATTTGTAGATTTCGAAAAGGCGTTTGACAGAGTAAACTGGGAGAAACTAATGCAGATATTGGGGAAAATAGGAATAGATTGGCGTGACAGGAAACTCATCCGAAACTTATATATGGGGCAGAGGGCTCAGGTAAGGGTAGCTGAGGGTGAATCAGGGTGGGCAGTTATAGGTCGCGGGGTACGGCAAGGGTGCCCGTTGTCGCCTTTACTTTTTAACATCTATGCTGAGGAAATGGTAAGAGAGGCATGGGATGAGCTAGATGTGGGGATGAAAGTAGGAGGCCAGTGGATAAAGTCGGTTAGATTCGCAGACGACCAGGCGTTGGTCAGTCGGTAATTGAAAGGATTGCAAACTTTAGTAGATGCTCTGGAAAAAGTGTGAGAGATACGGAATGAAGATAAATAATAGGAAAACAAAAGTAATGAGATTCTGTAGGACAAAGAAAGCGAAGCTGGTGATAAGAGTAGGAAGTCACAAACTGGAGCAAGTAGAACAATTTAATTACTTGGGTAGTACGCTAGAAGAAACAGGACATAGTAGCAAAGACATTAGGAGGAGAATAGCGCTAGCGAAGGAAGCGTTCAATAATAGAAGGGAGCTGATGACGGGGACCTTAAGTAAGGATGTAAAAAAGAGGCTTGTGAAGAGCTTGATATGGAGTGTGGCGTTGTATGGGGCGGAAACGTGGACCTTGAGATGTGGGTGTGGAGGATGATGGAGAAGGTGCGTTGGACGGAAAGGAAGACAAATGAGGAAGTGCTTGACATGGTGGGCGAGGAGAGGAAACTTATAGATGAGATTAGGGTAGACAGGGTAGGTGGCTGGAAGGAGTAATAAGGGACGATGGTTTAGGCCGTGATAGAGGGTAGGATGTTGGGTAAGCGGGGAAGGGGAAGGAAGAGAATCGGTTTTATGGACGGGATGAAGAAAGGTAGGACTTATGCTGAGATGAAGAAAGAACTACTAGAGGTAGAAAGGGCACGGCACGTGTAAGAGTTCGTTGGATGTTCTTTGACTTTTATCACTACCTACCTCTAACCGGTAGATTACTGTAATGAATGAATGCAAGTTCCAAACCGATTTATTCTCTGACGACATCAATAACTCTTTACGAATTCAGACATACTACGGTAGATCAGATCATTAGAGTAAAATTAGGAACTAGACAACAGAACGGACAGATTTAAAATGTCATTTTTCCCGCGAATAATAAGAGAGGCCATAACAGCTGCCAATGAGACTTTTAAATAGTTTTATCGATAGGTATTGTAGGTAGTTGGATGAGTTACTCCCTAATAATTGATCCTTATCTACCTACCTCGTACCTACTGACAGTGCGCCGTGAATGTTAGCAGTATAACTCTTGTATCCCTGTCCATTTATTTAGTTGCAAAATACATAAATACTAACGGTCCCTCTAACATTGGTGGCGTTATTATAGTGCAGTGCATGCTAGTGGGGTTTCGCCTACTGACAAGCATTAGCGATTAATGTATGATTTCAGGCTTTCCCGGCGAATGACAGTGATGAATTCTTCTCGGGTTTCCCACCGGGTTAGGCTCCCTCCATGATCGCCGACGTTTCAGCAGTAGACTTTCCTGCCATTATCAAGGCTCACGGAGATCCTAACCCGGTGGGACACCCGAGAAGAACTCATCATTAGCGATTTATGTTAATGCATCAATAGCCGTAGTTACATTAACTTTAATAGGGTGTTGTGTAATGCATTTTGATGAGAACTCACCTTCTGCAACACACCCCTGAGGTGATGGCTTACAGGATGTTATGTAGATGCAGATCACGGACGTAGATTCATAGCATCGTAGCGGGAATCCGATCACAAGAGTCCACTTTGGACGACTGCGAAGTTGAATTATATTGATACTCTTAATGTTGATCATCCTTTGGAGGAAGGCCTTGAAAAGCTGCTCATCCAAGAAAACCGAACGAGATAAGAGTTGCTTCTACGTGAAAGAATATATTGGTGAAGGTGGTGACTTTTTTCACGAAACAGAAATTTCCCAATGCCTTACGTCGAACTTTCCCAAACAGTTTGTGCTGACGATGCTTTTAATTCCATTATTTTGGCGTCGGAAAACTATGCTATTCCCTTGGCTGTTCAATTATTGACATCAGGCGAATATCGTGTTCCTTCAAAGCGATGCTAGTGTTTAGTCGCCCGTGATGTTTGCAACACAATGATTACTAACGCAATGATAAGGAAAAGGTTTCTTGAAATTGCAAAAACTCATCACTACACAGAATAAACAACGCCTGACATGATAGTGCAGTCACATAAGGTCAAAATACCCCTCTGCCTGGAAATTATCCCTTACTAAATGGGAATGGCGACCGAATTTCACTCTATTGACCATATTTCACTAACCGTTGGAAACAAATCTTTCAAACAAAAGTTAATGGCTAAAAAAGCATGTCAACTTTATATTCAGCTTTGAGTTTCGCAGTCGGGCCAAGCAGGGAGCGAGGGTTCACTTGCATAGAAACCCTACATGAAGTGCTCTGACGCTCCGTAATTGTGAGGCTACTTGCATTTCATTTATAACTCTCTTATAGCCGGCGGGATTAAATCCTCACCTGTCAACCCAAGGGCGCGGGTTCGAATCCTGCCTGGGTAGGATTTTAAACTCCCAGGTCAAGGCTGTTTGTGTTCGCTAAAATAATTATACGCACGAGAGGACTAGATAGTCCTAATGTCGGTGGAATGATGTTAATATTATATCCTGGATCAATTAAATACATAATGAACGGCAGTGGAATTGAAGAACTCTGAGAGACATATGCCAAAAACTCAATTACCAACATGATGAAAAGGTCACTGCCGTTATGTTCGATCACATGTTCTCACTGCTGTTGTTTTAATCCATCTAATTATTATTGCTCCAGATAGGTGTGAATGAAGAACCGCCCCAAAGAGTCCTCTCCCTCTTGAAGTAACAGAAGCAACGAAGCTACAGGAAGCAAGGAGTTACAAGAGTTCCCATCAAATTTTCAAAACAAGTTTAACGATGTAAGAGCACAAAGAGAAGAATCGCTAAATTGTGGGTGATGTATGTCCCTTAAGGAAATTCTTCCATGTTGAATTTTTATCCGAGCTGAGAAAACAGGCAATTGGATATTGCAAAATGCAACAGTTACTAAGATGATGGGTTCCATGCTGCTGGCCATACAGTTCATACGAAGTCAGCTCGATTGCATTTAGAGCAAATGAAAAACCTTCCACATGTTATGTCTCCAGATGTCTTTGGAAAGTTACCTACTGGGTCATTCATTCCAAGTCAGTTCACTCAGACCTTGACACCCATCATCACAGATTTTAATGAAACTTGGTATGTTTCATTCTTTCATGTAGACATGAAACCAGATGAAGATTTTCTTGTCTATCTCCACTAGTTCTATTTTCACAGCCATTTGAAGTTCAGGTGAAATGGCAGTTTGTCTATGACCAAGGTCTCCTAGGGGACTTGTACCTCCAGAGGAAAAAAAATTGTCTCAGTCTTATTTCTCAACCAATTCTTATGAAAATTAGCAGTTTTATCATAAAAACTATGAGGATTTCAGAAATAAATTGAGTGATATCCTCAGAGATATCAAAACATCTCTATACACTTATGTTTCATAAGATTTGAGAAATTTTAACGCAGAAAACAAGGCTCTATAAAACATTAATTTTTGACATAAGGCAATATGTTAATCAAACTAAATTATTTTCTAATAAACCCAAAGATGTAACCCCACCAACCCTAAAAATAAAATTCATGGCTTTTTGCTTGCTTTCTGAGATAAAAAATGTTAAAATACTAATTAGAAAATGGGTTTCACAATTGTGATCATCAGTGTTGGGCCTTCCCTCAAATATAATTAGACAAATGTAATACCTCTGTTTCACATGATTTAACAAATTTTCATGACAAAAAGTTAGTATTAAGTATAAAACTAAGAACCGACGAATTTTTTAATGTGCAGGTCCTGTTTAGCTCCTAAGAAGGAAAAAAAATGATTTCTTGAGTATTTTTAGTGTGATTGCTTTGTTTACCTCCATGGTAGAAGAACATTTGACTTGTAGCTTCGCAGAAAACTTCAAAATGTGGAAGTTATGTGATTCCAAGTTAAATTGTACCATTTTATATAGATACACACATCACTACTATGTTTTAGATAAAGAACAACAAATCAAAAATTAGCATACACAATATAATCACTTTAAATTGTCTGTGCATGGTTTTGCTTGGTTTTGTACAATTTTTCTTGGTACAACTACTAACACTTGCTCCAAATTCAAGGAGTAGGAAAAAAGAAGCCGAATAATTTGGTGTTAGTGAATATGCCGTTCAACGAGCAAGGAAGGATGAAAGGTATTATCAAGGTATCAAAGGCTACCTGATCCTTGGAGGGGAAAAAAGATAGAACAAACCACAGTTGACTTGGTTCAATCTTTCCATCAGAGTGATGAGTATTCCCGCATGATGATTGGGAAGAAAGATGAGATTAATGTCTCTAAAAATATTCACATGCAAAAACGGTTACTACTGAGTGACCTAAATAAGCTGTTTGCAGCCTTTAAATTTGAATACCCATCTATAAAAATTGGTTATGCAAAATTCTGTTTGTTATGAACTAAATGGTGTGTGTAGGCAGGCTCCTCAGGAACTCATGCTGTCAGTGCTACACATCAGAATGTATCTCTTCTTCTGCATGCATGTTGTATAGAGGAGACACACAGTGACTTATTTGATTACTTGGTATGTTCCAAGGATAACAGGGATTGCATGTTATGACACTGTTCAGAAAGTTCATCAAGTAAAAGCCATAGGAAACACCTTCAAAGTAAATTTGAGGAATGGAACCTAGAAGATGATGTAACATATAGTGCATGGGTGACTACCGATCGAACACAACAGGTTAAATTAACTGTGACGTTATCAGAATATATAAATACTCTGGTCGATAATCTGGAACAACTCCTCCCACATTCTTTTATAACCAAATCTCAGTCGAAATATCTGAAAGAACTAAAGAGTAACCTCCAGCAAAAGAAAGCCATTGTTTTACTGGATTTCAGTGAAATTTACAGTTATGTGATACAGGATGAGGCCCAGGGTTATCAGTGGACAGTTGTCCCTTTCATCCACTGGTAATTTACACTTGTGGACAGCCAATAGAAGACCTTGTTGTGTCAAGTCTGTGTGTTTTTTCAGATGACCTAGAACACGATGTGGCTTTTGTGTTTGAAACACAAAAAATAATTTGTCAATTTTTAAAGGAAAAATTCCCTCAAGATAAAAAAGTACAGTATTTCAGATATGGTTGTGCTGGGCAATACAAGAACTTCAAAAACTCTCTCAACCTATGCCACCATCACATGGCCTTTCATTTTGAAGCTTCTAGGTCATATTTTGCAAACAGTCATGGAAAATTTCCCTGCGATGGAATAGATGGAACAGTGAAGCGAATTATCAACAGAGAAAGTCTCCAATGTGATTCGAGTAACACAATCACTTCCGTTGAAAATGTTTATGAATTCTGCAAGTCCAGAGTGTATAACATATCCTTCTTCATCTTAAAAAAAAGAACCATTGCCACTAATTCCGGCAGCAACTAGAAACTCGCTGGTATCAGGCAAAAACAATTCCAGGCACACATAGTTTTCATTTTCTCATTGTAATTGTGGCGAAGAAAATTAGTTAGGATGCCTCTTTCACTTCAATTCACAATTTCTCAGGAAAACCAATATGTGAACAAAGTATGGCACAAATTTGCACTAATTCTTATGTGGCCTGTTTGTATGATGATCACTGTTTTTGTGGATTGGTCATTCTAAGCATGTTGATGAATGTGGCCAAGAAATAAAATTCATGCATCCTTATGGACCTGCAACATCATTTTGCTGGCCTAAAGAGAAAGAAAATATATGTTTTGTTCCTGTTAATAATATTATTTGTAATGTGGAAGCTCCTACCACAAAAGGCTTAGGAAGAGTGTATTACTTTTCAGAAAAATGCACAAAACATGTGAACCATCGACTGTCAGATTTAAAAGGAAGACTTGAAATTAACAGAAGTGGGAAAGAATTACAGACCTAGTAATGACTGAAAAAAGAACCTTCTCGGTGCTAGAAATATATTCAAGGCTTCACATGTTGTGCTGTGATAAAACCAAGTAAACCCATGCACAGACAATTTAAAGTGATGATATTGTGTATGCTGATTTTTTATTTGTTGTACTTCAACTAAAACATAGTAGGGATGTTTGTATCAATAGAAAATGGTGCAATTTAACTTGAAATCACATAACTTCCACATTTTGAAGTGTTTTGTAAAGCTACAATTCAAATGCTCTCCTACAATGAAGGTAAGCACAACAATCACACTTAAAATACTCGAGATACCATTTTTATTCCTCCTTTTTTGTTCTTTCCTTCGTTAAAATTTCTCAAATCTTATGAAACATAAGTGTATAGAGATTTTTTGATATCTTTGAGGATATCACTCAATTTATTTCTAAAATCCTCATATTTTTTATGATAAAACTGCTAATTTTCATAAAAATTGGTTGAGAAATAAGACTGAGACAATTTTTTTTCTTCTGGAGTTACAATTGCCCTCGGAGACCTCGGTCATAGAATAACTGCAGTTTCACTTAAACTTCAAATGACTGCGAAAAAAAACTACTAAAGATAGACAAGAAAAACTTCATCTGGTTTCATGTCTACATGAAAGAATGAAACATACCAAGTTTCATTAAAATCTGAGATGTTGATTGTCAAATCTTAATTTTTCTGGATGAATTGACATGGTATGACCCTACTAATGGTTGTTTTACGATGAGGCGTCAAGCCTCATTGTAAGGTGTCTGGACCGACATGAATATGAAGCAAATCCCAATGAGATCAATGAAATCGGCAGGTGGTTTGACCCGCGGTCAAGGCTTAAGTGATGACAATCTAATGAGTTGGATTTTGTGTGCTCCTGCTTCATCTGATACCAAGTTGAAAATTTTGCAGCCTTCTCTCCTGAAACATCAGACCAGCACAAAGATTTAAGAGATAGCAGCATGATGAGAAAAATTTATCAATGTACATACATACAAGGTACGTATGTACATTGATAAATAATAGTAATATAACTAGAACTATTCTTTATTTTCCTAATAAAACATATTAGCTCACTATGTTCAACAAATCCGCAGCTTAAGTTATACTTATTGTTTTATTGGAAATTATATTCTGAAATCCATTAAAAAAACAAAAAAATATATTTCATTTTAACGTTTCAGTGTCCTGTGTGATTTCACGTTCTTGCTTTAGATAACACAAAGTAACCAAAAGCAAGAACATGAAAATAAATACATTGTATTCCAACAATGAGTTTACTGAACTTCCTCATCTTGAAAAGATTACCTACATGTTAAATGCAATGTCAGAGTTTAACTTTAAAAAATTTTAAATATTCCAGTTTTCTAATAATGAATTTGTTTTTTCTCAAAAACCATGAGAGATAGGACAAAAATTACAGCCGGATTAAAAACATGTACTTATTATTATGGCCTTTGACTTTGGTTTGAAAGATCTTTTTTAGATTTCCAATGGTTGCTGAAATACGGTCAGAAAAGTGAAATTCAGCTGCCATTTCCAAGACTGCGGCCATATGTGGCCATGCACAAATGTTGATTTATTGTACAGTGTTACTGGATTCAAGTACTACACAGATGCTAAGTATCCCCTTTCAGCATTTTATTTCCAGGTAAAACTCTAAAATGATAGGACATTTGAGGAATAAATTGTGAAATAAGTTGTGCCCGATTACTGATAAATTCAAGAAATGTTTTAGGAGACAGTTCTTAGCTGAGCATAGTCAACATTTGACGAGGACGATTTGAGGAGGATGAGCACAATTTGGTGGACAATCCTGTAAACAATTTATTTGTGGAAAATCGATTCACTTTGATTACAGAATTAGGCATCTGAATGGTTTCATAGGCAATAGGCAAACACAGAGTAGATGTTGCGGATAAGTACCTCAGTAAAAACCCACAGTACAACCTGCAACATGTAGGTCAATGGAAAATGTGCAGCTCCCTTGATTTTAATGTTAGTCATTGCAAATAAAAAATAACTTGACGAACTCCCACTTTATGATTTTCAATGAAACGACTCTGGTCTCTAAACTATGTCATCTTCAGGTGAGGAACACAAACTTAGGTGTCACTATGTACACTACATCTACATACTACCCCGCAAGCCACCTCAATAGGCGTGTGGCGGGGGGGTGTTAGGACACCAGCCGTTTTCATATTTTCAACGGAAACGCTCAAATGAAATTACGCATTGCATTTATTAAAGTCCCTTATTGTTCGGGGGAAAAACGAATTCCTATACCTATCCCTTAGGCAAAATATCTCTCTTAATTTATCGTTTCTGTCGGACCTGGAAATATAGTGGGGTTCTAATATGATGTGTCACTCTGAAAGATATCTATTCTCAATTGCTCAAGCAATCTAAGCCTAGCGTGCAGCCTCCGAGTCTCTAGCGGCTCCCAGCCTAATTCGTTTAACATCTGCGTAACGCTGTCTGTACGCCCATAGCTGTTTTTGATGAATCGCGCAGCTTTCATTTGTTTTTTATTAAGTTCCCGGATTAAGTCTTTCTGCACCGGATCCCATAGGCTCGCTGCATATTCAAGGTGTGGCCGGACGAGTGCGAAATAGCACCTCTCTTTTACTTTTTCATCCAAAAATCTTCCCACAATACGCTTGACGAATCCTAGCTTCTTCAGAGCTCTGCCACAAATATTTCTTATATGTGTTCCCCATGATAGGTTCGAAGTTATCGTAACTCCTAGATACTTCACTTCATCTGTTGCCTTTATGTAAACACCATCCACAGCATATACATGGGGAAAGTTGGACGACCTCTGCAAGAAATGTACCGCCGTGCATTTGCTCAGATTTAGTTCTTTAGCTAAATTTTGCAGACATAAGAATTTTCACGCGTGGAAATAAGTGGCGATGGACTACTTTCACGTGGCTTGTGGATGCCGCAGACTCCATTGCATGGCAACTAAGGGTGTAAATTCAATAAGCATGCCACAATCGGACTTCAGTCAAGCAATCGTCCAAACACACTAAGCATTGCACAAATCGAAACCCAAATACAACTTATGAGTCCCTTCATTTAGTCAATACACAGGTGTAGCCGTAAGTGTGCTAAAGCCAGTATATATGTACTTTAAAAGCATATGTAACTCTTATCCTTACAGAAACAAAATGCATTAGCCCAACATGACTTTTATTTCACAACCAGTATCTAAAGAGCTACTCTGACTGAATCCACATAATTAACTTTTATGCATGAGCACACTGCTGAGGCAATGAGATCATTCTGATAATATGAACTATTTATCTTCAAAAAATATTTTGGGTGGATCCAGGTAAGAAAACTATAAGTACCTAGTGTACAAAGTGTACTGTCATCATCATTGTGATCTCGCTAGGTATCACGAGATAATCTCCAAAATCGCCATCATAGAACCAGCAGGAGTACTAACGGTATTTGTTTAATTACAACTGCACAAGGAACAATATTATATGAGAAACGACATTATGAATACACTGAGTGTTTTCAAATGCAAATCAAAATTACAACAAAATTATTTCATAGTTACCACACACACTGTTGTGAGTGCCACACTATCACATCTGCAATTGGCAAAAATTAAATTGCCCACTCCCTCAAATCAAAGAGGATAAAATAGGCAATTTTCAATTTCGAAAGAGTAAGGGGACCAAGTGATTACGAAATTACGATTATTATTGTCAAGAAGCACAAATCAAGTATTCAGTGATATTAGTTTAGATGTGTAAATAATGTGAAATTTCATCGAGGTGCTGAACTTTAATGCATGGATCCAACAGTTTCCCAGCAACTACTCCGGTGTCTTAAGTCGAGGTTCATTAAGTCAATATGTACCACATGAGTACCACAGCTGTTGCTGCACATTATTCATTGATATTTAACAACTTTCTCTAATAGAGTTTCAAATAAAGTTATCATCAAATGCTACATTTCTAGCAGTTCTGCTAGATATGTAGCATTTGATGTTACAGTATAAATAGATATTTAAACCTATGAAAGTCTACCAATTTAGATGCATCAAGGTGCAGTTGGTAAAGGATGCTAGTCAGTTTAATAACCTACAAGGACAAGAATAAATATAATGATGCTCATGATATTTCTAGCTTGATTTGTATAAAAAAAAGTATTGCGGACAAGTGAAAATCAATTTAGCTGGAGGGAATCTCTGATGGAATATGTTCGGCTTCTATCACATAGTGTTTAACTGTTTATCCCTACACAAATGCAAGGATGCCAGATAACATAATAGTGTGCGATTATCATATGTTACAGAGCCAGCACTTAATCCTAGGGAATAAATAATCAAGTAGCTTTCGAACTATACATCTACTTTTAAACCCACTATCAGACCTTCGTTGGCCATTTTAGGATATGCCAATGCTCGTTAAGATTCAATGTTTTCAGTTGATGCTTTCAGTATGGCTTCAATCATATGAGTTTCCATCCTCAGAATCTAGTGCTGGCTAGCATAGTGGTCGTAGAATGGATTAAAGTATTGTGTGGTATGTGCTCTAAGGATTTGC
The DNA here is from genome assembly GCA_963573305.1 of Pyrrhosoma nymphula. Classification (NCBI taxonomy): domain Eukaryota; kingdom Metazoa; phylum Arthropoda; class Insecta; order Odonata; family Coenagrionidae; genus Pyrrhosoma; species Pyrrhosoma nymphula. The sequence continues at coordinate 7,117,526 of OY754337.1, forward strand.
TCATTGGTATTTGATAGTAAATTCAGAGAGGTGGTTATCCTAACAGCCCGACAAGTTCACCACTATAACAACTCCGCACTGAAAGTCACATTATTGTTTTCCATGATAAATCAACGAAAACCAGTAAGTGGCTATCTAAATGGTTTCAGGCTCCACTTTGTGGAATTTCATTTTGTATACGTCTACATAATGAAAAATTTGTTTTATTCCACCAATATATTTTGAACCTGAAGATGATGCTGCTGCATCGAAACTAGAAGTACCTTGAAATAAATAGGAGGAATAAAACAAGGTTTTCTTTTTCATTAACAGTAAGTGGCATTAACTCTTCCTTTAGTCAAGGAATAAAATTTATGTACACTACTTGACTAATTGTAATTTAAAAGTATGATGGAATAAATGGAAAATTATAACAATGCTGCAATGACATTTGCAATCATTCTGGAGTGGTAAGAGACAGGCAGCACTATTGCAATGCCATAAGCATTTTTGGAGAATCTCCAGTTTACGTCCCTAATGATAATGGTTTTGAGTCAAAATACATATGGCATAACTAATGCTCAACTGGCTAGGGTAGCTTTGGATGGAAAGCACATCCAATAAATATTTCCATTTTATTCTATGGTTTCAGGCTGAAATTTGTGGAAATCCATATTTAAGCCAAGTAAAAACTATAACATTTTCCCACCATAATTTATTAAGGAACGACTCATTTCAATGCATATGTGTCAACATCAGGTACTTAAAGATGATGCCAATGCCATGTAACTAGTCATACCTTAATACATTTCGGTGGAAAAACACATTTGAATTTTTATTTTGGTTCCTAATAGCTACCTCACACCATTTCCTTCTTCAACTCTCCCACTTCTATGCATTCTATCCAACATATGCCCCCTCTTGCTTTCGCAGCAGCATCAACAGCAGCCTTCCTCAATGCCACTCGCCTCAAATTAGACACTCGTTCAAACCACACACACTACCCCTCCTCTTACTATCATCCAGCAATACACTTTCATGTTCTAACATGTCGAATATATTTCAAAGAAAATTAACCAAGATAAAGTAATATTCTAAGCACTTTGTCTTGAGAAATATTTGCCATAGCAATATACCTAATATCAAGGATGAGAACTTAGTAAAAGGAAATTCACAGACAACAGATAGTAAAAAAGATATGACATTGAGGTTGAGTGACAGGAAAAAACAATTGGTCTCCTCAAAACCATTTGTTGCAGGACTATGCTGTCTCTGACACCCTGACTACTTTTATTTCAACCTTGATATTCGTTACACTGAGCCATATGTTATTTATTGCCAGACTATTGTTCCCATTCCTGGCTAATCTCAGTATTTGAAATATTTGGGAAAAACACTGGATTTCCAACAATGAGACAACATTCACTAGTACAAACTGACTGAGAGATACAGAGGTAATATAGGGGCAACGTTTTCCTAGGGCAAAGGAAACAGAAAATATCCAATAGCACTTGTCCTAGAAGTGACAGCCACACTATCAAATGGCTACTGAAATTGACATTTATCAAGTCCTGTGATTAGCAACACCCTTAAAATCAATTAGTGCAGATGGCTATGCATAAAATATTTGGTTTGATGGATTTTAATAAGACACTCAACACTTTATGTGAAGTATTGTCTAGTAGCATTGCAGGAAAACGAGAAAAAACAATGCAGTAACGCAACAAATACAATAGCTGGAAAATAAAGCTTTCACCTGACAAAATGTTAAGTGATCACAATCTTGTCAAATTAGGGAATGTTCGCTGCCTTTTATTTTATATCTATTTTTTATATTACGCCAGCATTCGAATCTATACGAAGTGCACACATTTCGTTTATATCTGATAACTATACAAAATATATAAATACGCATGGCAGCATTTGGATTTAAGAAAATAAAACGTCGTTTGACATAACCCAGGGAAATGTGAAAAGACAGATGACCAGAATTATGGTGGTAGCATAAAGTCCGAGTTGATGATACACTAATGGATTGCTAATTATTGAAATTTGGGAAAAAATTCCGGATTGAGGCATAGCCAAAGACGTTCCTCAGTATGAAATTTTATTCACACTACTGATGTAGAATTGAAATCAATGCTAAATCAAAACCTGTGGTGAATCCCACCGAAGAGGCCAAACAACAGTGTTCGATGTCACATTAGGATGTGTTTTCACGCTACCGCTAACAATAATGTGTATTACTTGGCCACTGTCAAAGGCTATTTTCGATTGTGTACCATTGATGTATAATATGTTGCTCTTGAGACTAAATAAAACCTCATGACTTAATTCCTCAGTTTGCAGAAGAGGGTTCAACCATGATCCTAGCATGTTCCATTATCATCTTGAGAATGAAAAGTCACTTCTTTGAAACTATAACGCTGAATCTGCCCTTTGTTTTTCATTGCGCAGGGTAAAACAAAGGGTGCAATAGCGAAACGGGGATGAGAGATACTGGCCTTAACTGAGTAGAAAACTAAAAACAAACAACCTCTCTTTCCACTTTTGAGTAAATAAACTGATTAGCTAGACTGACTGGCTACTGCTTGAAATGTCAAATCAGAGTTACAGGATTTTTCTAAGAATAGCAACGAATGCAATCACTGAAAGTGTGACACATTCATTTAAGAAAAGAAGGTCCTACAATGCTGTCTTAATCATCCTGGTAAATTAAAACATAAATATGTACAGTTACGTATGCGGTTAAGTCGAAAGAGTTCATAACAGAACTTACCTGTTTCCAAAGTTGTTCTTCCAAAACTCAGCGGCGTCACTTTTGGTGATTCTGAACTGATCGCCGGCGAAAGTCCCAGCAGGAAATATGGCCTTTAGTTCGCTTAGCATATGACTGAAAACTAAACTCAGTTTAGTCAGATTACGACGATAGTGTGAATTTTCATCGAACATCTTGTCCTTTCCCTCCTTAAATAACTTGATTGCTTGTTTGCACTTTCTCATCAGGTTCACTATGAATACATTGAAATGTTCATTACTATGTAAAACGATCATTTTGTCTTCATACTTGGAATAAATTAGCTTTAAACGCTGGTAAGTATCGGGAAGAATATCCAGGATAAATGGGGGCGAGTTCTTCAAGTTCATTTTCTGGTGTTGACACAGCTTCACCACTTTGTCCATCAATTTCCATGTTTTGTCTAGTGTCCTCTTATCTGTAGCTAGCTTTGGTGGAGCTATAGCTTCCGCAAATGCACCGTGAAGTTTAGAAAATATTGATGTAATGTTCTTATGCTGAGCAGTTCTACTCCTGTTGTTCGCCGCCATGATGGATTCTCCTTCCTACACGAGTGATTTAAGACCTAACTTTAAAAAACCGAGCCGCAACATTTAACCGATCCACTTTATTGGCATCACAGTCAAGCAGAACTATTGAAAGAAAACTTAAGCACCATCCACACCTTGAATTCCAGCAGCCACACCGAAAACAACACTAAAATACTTCCCATCAACTCACCGCATCCTGTTTTGCCGAAATGATTACGACAGTGCGCTCTGTGCGCTCTCCACTCCTGCCAAACTGCAGGCAAGGTTGCCAGATTTCAATTACGGACAAACAAGTGAATGTGTCTGGGCGCATAAATTTAATTTGAAAGCTGATAAACAGGGAGTATAAAAAAGTTTCTAATATCCGTGCTTATGAACGTGGAAAACGAGTAAAATCTTTGAAGGCATTAGGAAGGATATTGATCGTGATCATCATGTTACTGTATATTCCAGAAGTAGCACTTGAGTACTTTTCAATCAGCACAATACAAAAGCATTGCTCCGTCTTAACTGATCAAACATGCAGTTTTGCTGTGGCATATTTAAATTTCAGAAATTCGAATTAATTTTCGGTTAAAATTACGATCGTTGTCAGCTTATTTTCGCAGTCAGGTTTCTGTTGACCCCCAACTTTTGATAAGGAATGACTGCAATGTTTACATAAGTAAAATGTGGCATAAGCCATAATGCGATGTTTACCAGTACATAATAGGTTACTTTGATCTTTGGATTATAATGTTTTACTAGATAGATATAGGTTTGGTCTTATATTATAATCTTCATTACATTAATCCGTGAGAATTTTAAGTAAGATGCACCAAGATGACGAAAAATCTAAGTCATGCATCATAACATTTCAAGTATTCTACCAACTGTTTGGTAGGTTATTGGACAGACCCCATTCGGCAACCCAACCTCATAGATATTGTCTCGCTTTCCCTCATAAGGATGGCCCGTTATTAGATCCCTCTTCATATCTTCTACCTTCTCTTATTTTGTCCAGAATTCCTATCCTCTTCCTTCCTCTTCCACACTTCCCCAGTGTTCTCCCCTCTATCACTCTCTTCAACCTGCCCTCTCCTACCAAAACCTCCTCCGTCCATCTCTTCTGCCTTCTCCGAACATCTGCCACAAGCTTCTTCTCCTCTCCGACCATATCCAATACCTCCTCGTTCGTCTTTCTCGCCATCCAGCTAACCTTCTCCATCCTTCTCCAAACCCACATCTCAAACGCCTCAAGTCTACGCACATCCTCCCTTCACAATGACCAAGTTTCCGACCCATATAGCGCCATGCTCCATATTAAAGTTTTCACCAGCCTTTTCTTTACATCTCCTCTCAGACGCCCCTCATTCAATTCCCTTCTTATCGAAAATGCATCTTTAGCTAGCGCAATTCTGCATCTGATGTCCTTACCACTAAAATCATTCTCCTTCAAAATACTATCCAGATAAATAAACTACTCGGCCTGCTCTTTTTTCTGCCCTCCCACCCTTTTAATCAGCCCCGCCTTCTTCCATCTAGAAAATCTCATTACTGTCATTTTCTTGTGATTGATCTTCATCCCATACTTTTCGCACTGCACCTCTAATGCATTCACCATTGACTGTAACCCCTTGGCCGACTGACTAACTAATGCTTGATCATCTGCAAATCTCACTGTTTTTATCAGCTCCCCTCCTACCTTTGTTCCTACTTCCTCCTCACCCCATGCCTCCCTTACCATTTCCTCTGAATACACGTTAAAAATCAACGGCGATAGTGGGCACCCTTGCCGCACTCCCCGTCCTATCGTGGCCCATCCCGATTCTCCATTGGCTACCCTAACCTGCGCCGTCAGGTTCATATACAAATTCCGAATCAGATGCCTGTCCCTCCAATTGACCCCTAATTTCTTCAACACTCCCATTAATTTCATCCATTTCACCCGATCAAATGCCTTCTCGAAATCTACGAAGCATGCAAAAAAATCCTGCCCATACTCTAGATTTCTCTCTACTAGCGTCCTCATCACCACTATAGCGTCTTGCGTTCCCGTCCCTCTCCTAAACCCAAACTGGTCGTCACCCAGGTATTCATTTTCCTTCTTCTCTGCCCTTCTGTTTATAATTCTCAGAACTACTCTGGCCGCCTGGGATATTAAGCTTATTGTTCTAATGTCTTTGCACGTTTTTGCCTTACTTTTCTTTGGTGTAGGAATTAGTACAGTCTTCGTGAAGCCTTCTGGCCACACTCCATCCTCATAAACATAACGAATAAGCACAAAAAGTTTTCCTCTTCCGTTCTTACTAATGCTCTTTAAAAACTTTGCTGGTATGTCATCTATTCCCACCGCCTTATTCCTTTTCATGTCTTGTAGAGCTCTTTCGATTTCGCTATCTAGGATACTTGGTCTGATGCCATCTCTGTCGATATCGTCTTCCCTTTCTATATCTAACCTATTGGGCCTTATTTCTTTACCATACAGTTCTTCAACATACTCCTTCCACCTCTCCTGGATCTCTTTCGGTTCTACGATCACCTTCCTGTCTTGTCTGTTATTGGTCTAATTCCCCTTCCTTTATCACCACCCGTCAGTTCCTTTACTTTCCTATGTAATGCATCTGCTCTTCCCTCTTTTTGGTATTTCTCTAACAAGTCGACCTGTTCTCTCAGCAACACCTCTCTTGCTTTCTTTCTTTCTCTTCTAAGCCTGTTATTTATTTCTCGGTATTTTCTCGTACCTATCTCTGAGTTTAAGCTCTTCCATTTCCTTCTCTCCTCCATCTCCCTTATCATCTCCTTCATGATCCTCGGTTTTCTAATTTTAGTTGCACTCACTAAGCCTACCGTTGCTTTCGCTGCTTCTACAGTTCTGTTTTTCAAACTTCCCCATTCACTTTCCACTGATTTGACTCCATGTTCCTCACCCATTATCTCATCCACCTTCTCTCGATATTTCTTCTTCATTGCCCCAGTTAATGCCTCTGTATTCCACTTTCGTACCCTCCTTCCCATCCTTATCTTTTTCAGTTTTACCCGACATTTCATGACTAATAAGTTGTGGTCTGTGTCTGCATCAGCTCCTGGATAAGTATGCGAGTTTTTAACACTATTCCTGTATCTGTGACGAACCATTATATAATCTATCTGGAACCTATCTGTGTCTCCTGTCTTCTTCCAAGTGTACCTATTTCGAGGATGATGTCTGAACCATGTATTTGTAATCACTAGGTTATTTCTACGGCAAAACTCCACAGCTTTCTTGCCCCGGTCATTTCTCCATCCTAGCCCGTAATTGCCCACCACCGCGTTCCAATCCCCCATTACTACTAAGTGCTTACTCCCAGGTATCCTACCAATTATTTCCTCTAGCTGATCGTATACCCCATCTACCTCCTCCTCTTTATGATTAGAGGTAGGCATATAAATGTGGTTTATAGCTAAATTCGTTGGATCTGCCTTTAGTTCCACGACTGTAATCCTATCACTCACCTGTTCTGGGTACACTAATTTTCTACCCAGTTTCCTATTCATTATGAATGCAACCCCGTGCTGGCTTTCATTCCCTCCAGTATAAATTACTTTATAGTCGTCCCTCCAGTAATCCCCGTCATCCTTCCATCTTACTTCACCCAGACCCATGATGTCTACACCCACCCTCTCCATTTCTTGCTTTATATTCTCTAGTTTTCCCCCCTCAGCATAGTCCTAACATACCACGTTCCCATTCTGATAGTTTCGTTCCTCTTCTTTATCTTCTTTTCCTCTGCTGCTGCTACGTCTGAGCAAGGATTTCGTGTGATGACGACCGCAGGGGCCTTGCTCCCACCAATGCTGGGCACGACGCCCGGCCCTCTGGGCCGAGTCCCGTTGTTGCCAGGATTCATTATCATTTGAGAACTGTCAATAATTTCAAGGTTTTTATTTTAATTGAGATAGTATTCCGTGACCTTACTCAATATTGTTTTTTACATGACACCATCACTTCAGAGGCCGCCCCACTGGGATCAGACGCCTTTTGCAGCTGTCTCACTGAGGTACAGATGCTGAGCGGACTACTATTCATCTGTCTCCTAACCTTCGACCAATCTGGCATGGGTGACCCTACCAGGAGAATTGCTAGGGGTCATCGGAGCATGTAAGCCCTTCCACCATGACAAGGTTGAAGTCCAAGAGAAGGGATGCATCATAGCATATAATTTTAAAGTATTCAGTTCGCCGTTATGAGGATAGTAAATTTTTTTTCTTGACAAGTAGCTATTCTATAGCACCCAAAGTATTGACAGCTTTAAGATACGATTGCAGTGGATATGTGTCATGGATATTGTAACTATGTATTAACGTTCAATCAGTTGCTCCTTTCGATTTTAACCCGATTCTCTTAACGAGTAAATATATTTGTAGACCTTGAACTTGCTATATTATCCAGGTGAAGGTACCTGTAGTCAGCATACGAAAGAAAAAAAATTATAATTGTTAGCACCTAACTTTTGTTACTTTTGTATTGTCTCTCAAACAGAACACATCTTAAGAGGTTCCCCTGTTGGCTGGTATTTTTTTAACGCAGTAGCTTGAACGGTTTGGTTTCAGTTGAATGTTTAATGACGACGTGTAACAGGGAGACTTCAGATACAGGGCGACCTCCGGTTTTATTTAACCCATTTACGCAGGGCTCTGCATGGGCAGATCATTATTTCCCTAGCTACTCGTGGGACCAATATGGAACTAAACAAAAGTAAAACTTCTTTGCAGGTTGCTGAGAAGCACACTCTCTCTGAGAACTTTAGTCCAACTTCTTCCATGGAGGAGGAAGCACTGTTGGCGAGTCCAGGTGGGGCTCAGGATTAGGGCTCCTCCACCACAACCCTGTTCTTGCCTTTGGGGGGCCCTACTGGAAACCCCAAACTCCCTAGTCGCCCCCCTCAAATCCTTTAAAGGGGGAGGAGGACAACATTCCCTCTGACTCATCTGAGTCTACTTTGAAAGAGGCCCTTCCAAAGGGGTGGATTCTGACTCGGGGTGTCTGCCATCACCTCAAGATGATGATGTGAATTTTGATGAGACACTCGGGGAGCATCTCATCGCAAATGAAGAGGCTCTCAACGAACCCCAAGCTCAGCGGTTCAGCTAGAAGGAGGAGACGGAAAGAAGAGCTGAGGGGGATCAACACACACCTCTGCCAGGGGGAGTACTGCTGGTGACAAGGTTACCGGCAGGGTCCCAAAGCAGGGGGAGGAGTCTGCTATGACCCCCAAAGCAGCACTTAATGAAAGGAGCCGGACCCCAGGGGACACGCCCACGGATGAGGATGCCAAGATGATGACCAGTCCTTCATATGCCGAGGCAACTAAGGACCTCAAAAAGCTGGCCATAAGCCAGCAGGCTACCTGGGGGTGATGATGAAGGAGGAGTGGCATATGAATCTGGAGAAACTCTGGGATGATATCCCAGAAGGCCAGGAGATTCCGGTGGTTGAAGGCACTAGACTCATCAATGGTGCCTTGGAAATCGCCTTTGGCAATGGCCACTCCTTTACCTGGTTTTGAAGAGGCAGCTAAGAAGATGGGATCCATTGAAGGGAACAACTTCCAAGCAGTTGAGGCAGACAACCCCATCAGGAGGAGAATAATGGAGATGGTGTTGCTCCCTGGACCCTGCAAACCTGACACGAAGATTCTCCCAGAGAGACCTAAAAGAGTTAATCCAGGGTTGCAAACAACCTTGGGAAAGATACAAGGCCACCCATGGTATGTGGTTTGTCCTGGGGGTGGACAAGCCATCAGTGGAGATGATCTCTGGACCAGAATTCTGAAGGTCTATCGGCCTGCATAATGTCGAGGAGACCTTTCTGGGCAAGCTGGGGGGCTGTGAAGAGACCTTCGAGGCTAAAGATGATGAGACTGACAAGGATCCCTGGAGGAAAATTGTAGCTATGGCTGGCATACACATGCTCCTAGCCAACCTCCAGCATAGCAAAGCTGCCTTGGGGGTCCTACAGAAGATCCTGTCCGAAGGTAAGGTTAAGATAGCCCTGATTCAGGAACCCTGTACCTTCCAGGGGAGAGTTAGGGGTTTAAATGTGACAATGGGTAACATTTTCTTTTGTCTCACTGTTGAAAGACCTAGAACCTGTAGCTATGTTAATGGGATAAGTGCCATGAGTTTATTAGAATTTACCTATCAGACTCTATGGGTGATCGTACTTTGGGTGGATGACACAATTGACCAATAGGTCTAGTGCCTCAGGGACTCCTTGGGATAATACATTTTACATCAGTGCATACATTTTTTCTTTAGATACGTATAGATTTTTATAGATACGCATAAATAAACAAAAAGCATTTAGAGTTCTATAGTTACTTTGTGAATAATAAGGTTAAACTTTGTTTTTTCCACATAAGATTTTAATTTTCACAACCATGGTTTCGGCAGTTCACATCATCATCAGGTCAAAGATGCAAATTGTGGGACACTTATAGCTGAGAGTGGAGCTGGGAGGGGGGGGAAATGGAGCGTACCGTTGGGGGCGGTTTATGAGTGATGAGTCTTCTGGAATGTGGAAGTCTGGGGAGGGGGCAGAGGGGTGGTAGGTTAGTAGAGCCTTCAGTGCTGACTACCTGCTGCAGGTGGGGGAGTGTGCGTCAGTAGAAGGAGACAGTGGAGAGCAGAGAGGGTATGAAGAGTGAGGGGGGAATTGGATTAGAGAGAGAGAGTGGTTGAGGAGCGGGAAGCATACAATAAGTTGTTGACAATTTCTCAATCAGCGTGTACACATTTCAAAATCTCAACTTGTTCCAGAGCATCTAGCCGGGGGCCATTTCTTTCTACGTGTCAAATTTCCAGGGGAAAATTACTTTTATGTCTGTTATACAACAGGTTCTTGGCAAAGTTTGAATTTGAATGTCCATGTTTAAAACATTATTTATGTTCCTTAAGTCTCTCTTGAAATGTGTACTCGCTGATTGTGAAATTGTCAACGACTTATTGTACGCTCTGCCCCCCTCAACCTCTCTCTCTCTCTAATCCAATTCCCCCCTCACTCTTCACACCCTCTCTGTTCTCCACCCTCTTCCTACCCTTCTACCGACGCACACTCCCCCACCCGCAGCCACCGAAGGTAGTCAGCACTGAAGGACCTACTAGCACTAACCTACCACTCCCCATACTCTCACATTTATTATACATTCCATACAGGGCGAGAGAGTATTCTGGCTTCCTCCCCGCTTATCAAACCCTTTCACCAGATAAACGTTGTAGTAACAAAATTTTTTTTCACCATAACAGTGCCCCTTGCTTTGCAGAGCCCCGGACAGTCGCCCGGGCCTTAAGCTGGGCCTGATTCCACATTTATTTGAGTGGCTTCAACTGGTTGTGATGCTATGAATAACATTTTTAAGAGAACTACAAGGATATTTCTGGCAGTATTCTCCTTGAAATAGATGTAAGCATAAAATCATAACTGGTCAAGGCTAATCAAATGATGTGAGAACTATCCAAATTATAGTTCTTCCAATTGTCTTAATTCCACAAATGGCATTTGGCAACTATGATCTTAATTTTTAGTTTCTGTTTCCATTAGTATGTCAATATGCTCAAGAGTTCTAAATTGTCTTGATATGATTGCAACATCATCTACAAAAATCAGACTATTTCTTGAATACATATTATGTATTCCATTCTGATCAGTATTATTTATCATTATTATACTTGCTATACAGAGCTAGATCAGATAAAATAGCTCTTTGCCCATCGCCTCTCTACACTCCTTAGGAAAATTAAAATTCTTCTTAGTATTATTAACGAACTCCTGCCTTAACACATTCAATGCGGAGCATGTCAATAGACGTGCTCCTGGCTACACTGACTGACGGAGCACGTCAATTGAATTGGTCGTTCCCTTCCGAAGCCCTTTAAATTTTTTAAAGCTGATTTTGACGACTTTCATGAAAATCGGGCCCGCATTGAATGTGTTAATATCGCTCATGGTCATTTTTACTAATCTTGTTGTTTTGGATGGGATAGTACCTCTGTACATATTCCTCAATTTCCATTCATTGACCATTCCTGTTAATATTATCTGAAGTCAAAAAATTAAAACTGCTATCCAGTGTAATATTGCATGATGAATCCTTGCCGTGTATTTGTTGAAGGAAAATTAAGTATTATTATTATTCATTGATTTTTTTTTATTAATTATTTGTCTTATATTGCAAATACGTATCTGGTCAGTGGTTCTTCTACCAGAACAAAACCCATACTGATGCTCTCCAAGGATATCCTCTACATAGAATTTAATCTGTCACTATAATCAGTCCTGATAAGATCTAATAAACTACTCGAGAAAGTGTGAAATGAAATGTGAAAGGCTATAATTTTGATAAAACAAAGAAGTGCAGTGCATTCTAAGGGTTAAAAAATAATTTGCTAAGGGAAAAATTAGGCTCAACTGGCGGGTGTCGAGGGGAGAGTTTAAGGGCTGGGGATGCTGAAGGGAGAATGGTTGAGGTAAGGACATCAGGGAATGAGAAGGAAAGGCATTTTCAATGCAGAGAGGAGAGGTAGGACATACTTTAGCTCTAAAAGACATACTGTTTGTCAACAGATCCTTCCAGATAAATACAAAATTTATAGGGAGAGGTGTGTAAAATAATTTAGCTTTCCACTCCTTTAAAAATAAAAAATAAAATAAGTATTTAAACCTATATGACTAGTTTCGCTACACTGTTGTCTGTATTAACTACATGGGCGTGCGTAGATCTTTTCATTAGTTGGTCCCTGGAATTGTTTTGATGATCAAAACTAGCTGTTAAAAATAGTATTAAAGAAATTTGGAACATGTAAGGACGAAGATTTTCACGGTGGTCTACGATGAACTTCTTCATTTTTCCGGGTTCTACCACGTTGGTTGCTGTGGTGATGACAACAGTTTCGCTGCAATTTTGGTCCTCATTATATGGAGCTTCTTCCCCGCCAATTCTTGCTGCTGCCCTCCCATTGGTTCGTTTCAGAATTCTCCTCCAGTCCTCCAGAATTCTCCTCCAAAGAGTAGTATAGGTTGTATCCCTCGTCTCAGTTAAAATTGTCCGTCCGGGCGATCTCAATTGATTCCCTAATTAGTCTAGGGTCATATCTGCCCTCTCTCACTATCAACTTGGCTTCGTCAAATTTTACGTCATGTCCCGAGGTCCAGGCATGCTCAGATATGGCAGACAGCTGAAATTGTCTATTTTTTGTGGCTCTTTGGTGCTCCTGTATCTGTACCTTCAGTGAACAGCAAGTCTCGCCGATGCATGCTTTCCCACAGGAACAAGGCACCTGGTAGACTCCTTCGTGTAGGTCATGGTGGATTCTGTCCTTGACCGAGGGTAGTATGTCACCGATTTATGTGGCACAGTTGAACCTTGTGGTGACGCCATGCTTCTTCAATGCTCTGGCAATCCTTTCTGTGGTTCCTGCGATGTAAGGGATTATAGCCCATGCTTTCTTGTCTTCATTTTCACTGGTGTTTGCTTTTGGCTCTTTCAGCTTCCAGGCCCTTTTCAGGGCCAAATCCGGGTAACCGTTCTGCCTCAGTGTTCTGCCTCTTCTGTGTTACTGTGCTTCTGTCTGTCTTCATTAGACACTTGTATCTTAAAATATGCCGAAGTAGGTTGTCCCTCCTTTTCTTTCGAGTTATTATGAGATTTCAATCATCTCCCACTCATCTCTGTGCCTCTTTGTTAATCAATCGATCAATCCACGTGTAAGGCCAATTGTATATCCTTCTATGCATAAATTCCTTTTGGATTATTTTTTAAACAACTGCTATAAATTTGTTTGAAATTCTAAGAGCGGTTCTCCTCATTCGTTATATTGTCCTAATCCGTGTTTACTCTTAGTTCTTCCTTCTTGGCTTTGTGAGACAATGGCATGCCATTAACCAAGCATTATTCTTCTTTCACATTTTTTTAATTCCAAGATATTTTTCACAGGCTACTTCGATTTCTTCATAGTCCTTCATAGGCATGTAGACTTGTACAGCTATTGTGTCTGTCAGCTTAGTTGCTATCTTAACAATGAATATCCTTTTCTTACACTGAAGGAATGTTTTCACATGCATTCTAGTGCTCTTAAGCATAATTCCTAACCCTCATGCGTGTTTAATGATCCAGTGTGTATGATCCGGTTACTTCTAGGTGGCTTCTAGGAGGTTGGTGGACAAAAAATTAAAAGAAAGTAATGGTTACAGGCAGCTCCTTGGGATTGTAAAGTGGTGGTTTCTCCTTGCCTTTCACATGTCAAAGCAAAAAAGTTACAGGCAAGGTAGCATTTACTTTGACTTTGCTTAGGTAAATGTTACCACACCTGTAATGAAGTCAGTGTTGCTGTACTGTCAACTGTGGTGTCCACGTTCACACAAGAAGGGTCGCCATCCTTTGTACCACGCTTATTTTAACTTGCCCTACGTTTGTTTCCGGTTTGTCAGGATGGAATCTTGTAATATCGAAATACAACCCACTTCCCAATGTCCAATGGAGCTGAAACTTGGCACACTTACTTAATCTCGATAACATTATATTAATCAGTCATTATCTTTACTAATTACCTAATTAATCTATTAAAATTAAATGGTTTACATTTTATATTTCTTTATCCTAACCTGACGCAACCCGCATCACATTGTCTACTCGTATTGTTATAGTCGGAGCTGTTGCTATAAGTGCTGTCGAAATCCAACCACACTTCCCAATATTCAATCAAGCTGAAATTCGGCTCACTTACTTACACTCTATGACATTATATGAAGCAGTCACTATCTTCACTAAACACCAAGTTAATTTACTTTTTAGTATCCTTGAATATCAGCGTGGTTAAAAAAAGTATTTTTCTCATATTTATTTCTGCTTATTCCCCATGACTCCTTGTGTGTTGAGTATAGATGATTATTTCGCAACTCACCTGAAGGCTGGCCTACCGTACGTCTCCCGGTGGACACCCTTAAGTGTAGCCCCGAGTGTTCGTTCATTATGATGTGAATGTCGTGTATGAAATAGAATTTGGTATTATGCAGTCGCATTGCAATGGTGGTACCTTGACACTTAAATAATCTTGAATTAAACCCTCGAGCATGTCTTATTTGCAAGTGTTTTATCTTTACATTGAGCATTGTTTCCTAATTTTGAAGATTTCGTGGATACGTTGACTGGAATATTTTTAATACCCTAGTGGCTCTTTGAAATTGTTCCAATAACATTGTTGTTATTATTAACATCCAACAAACTTTCTAATGAAAAAGCTACCATCCTTGAAGTAGAAAATATGAGTATAAAAAAACTGCTGACTTCATGAAGTAATCACTTCTTTCTACCACATGGTTCAGAAACTTGGTCATTCTGTACCTTAGTGGAAAAAGATTTTGTAGATATTCCTGAAATACGAATGCAACTGAAAACAATTTTTTTACGATACTAAATTTTCAGCCTCTATAATTTACGAAAATTTCAAGCGCTATATGGAAGACAACATTAGTACAATTAACAGTCCTCGAAAAGGGAGCTATGTGAAGTAAAATACGTGGAGCAACATGAGGACAAATCCTCCTGTTCCACCTAAGTCCAAGCATGCGCCAGTGGTACAATGGCCGATAAGATTGGTAGTTGTCCCCTGGTCACACAGACTTTGAAATACGATCAAGTACATAATGTCCATGGACATCATAAATGAAGCATTTTTCTACATAATCTTCAAGTATCTAATATTCATTTTGTACGTAAAAATGAAATGAAATTCTGTTAAGAATCTCACGATTTATACATAAACAATGCTGTTCCTTAGATTATCTAGTCATTAGAAACCACAACTGCGATGGTTTTTACATCATGGGCGTAAAGGCAAAGGGGATGCTTTTGTTGAAGGGCATCTTTTGTATCTCGCCTTCAAGTTTTGGTCTCAGCTTGAGAGAGCATGCGGAAACACGCTCTCCTTGAATTGTTGCCACTTATGCAATTGATAGGTATGCTGTGGGCCGTGGTGTAGCACTAGTGGTCATAACCCATTGGTTAGATTAGGATTTATGTTTAATAAAAGGTTCAAAACCAACCTGTTTTTCAGGTATTTCACAATAATAAATATTGTTATCTATGCATGGTTCACATACATTAATGTGTTTTTCTCTTTTTCTTGCACTTTCTTTAAAATACCCGCTTACGATAGAATGGATATTTTATCATGGAAAAATGAAAATTTTGGCTACGACACAGTTTCAGGCAATACTTTGTGGAAGTCAATCATACTGGGAGTAAAGGATTGAACACTGCAGCTTCCACTTAGATATTTATTTAATAAATATCTAAGTGGAAGCTGCAGTGTTCAATCCTTACTCCCAGAAAATTTTGGCCTTAAAAACCTGGAAAAGTACTGGATTTTCATAATTTCTGGTCTGTAGCAACCCTGAAGTGGAAAAAATAACTGTCTCATATTCAGACCAATGTGGTACCTATATGTCCACCAATATTTACTATGGTGCTCCTAATTTCGACACAGAGACTGCACAAATTACAACTGTGACTTTGAAATTATAAAAATGACTGCCACAAAAAGAGATATAGTATAAAGTTAATAGATAAAATGCTAAAGCATTATATAGAGAACTAGATACCCAATGGAGAAAGCAGAATCCGTTTACTATCCAAGTGAAGGACTCGGGTCAAAAGTGGTGCAAATTACCTTATTATGGTGAACTATCTCAAAGATAAGGAATAGTATTTCCAAAAGATCAATTCAGGATTGCCTTTTATAACACGAATAATTGTAGGTGTTTGATAAACGAAAATAAGGACAGAGCAAATCGATTGGATAAGAGTGTAGTGTATTTACAAGTTAAAGTGCAAAGATTGTGATGCTACATGTGTAGGGCAAACAGGGAGATCTTTCCAAATGAGACTTGAGGAACATAGGAGAAGTTTCCGTCTAGGAAAATATGTATTCCCAATCCCACTTTGTGAGACATCCACTTGAGGAGAGACATGCGAGTGACTTCATCCAGTGGCGTAGCGAGGGGGGGGTCCGGGGGGTCCGGACCCCCCCCCTCGCCAATCCAGTACTAGTACGCCTACAGATTATCAAGTAAGCATCATTGGCCTAACCTCTGTAGATATTGGCATAGTTTCTGACCAGTTATTTCACTCCAAAACAGAGTTTTGTAAAACTACGGATTTGAAAAGTAAAGTGCTGAATGATTTATTTTATTTTTCCAGTAATCGTCATTAACAATAAAAAATTAAAGTTTCGGAGTACCTGGCTAAAAAGGTTCAATTGGCAGGCTTATTCTAAGGCTAAGGATGGAACTTATTGCAAGTTTTATGTATTAATTGCCAATGAGTTCACTGGTAAAGGTCAACACCAAAAATTGGGAGCTTTAGTAACTATGCCTTATAGAAAGTGGAAAGACTCAATAGATAAATTCACCTCTCACAGCAACTCTGAGTACCACAAATTTTCTTGTGTAGCTACAGAAAACTTTATGAAGGTCGATTCTGGCCGAGTAGAAGACATCAAAATGATGTTGGATTCGCAGAAGAAGAAAGAAAAAGAAGAAAACAGAGCATTATTTTGTTAATTATTCATTTACGTAATGTTAAAATGTTATAAATATATTTTAACTAATTTTCTACACTGTTGTTTTTCTAGCCTTACTCATCTATTTGAAAGAGTTTGAAGCTCCGGACAAAATATAACACTATATTTATTTTTATTTGGATAAAACACAATTACTTTGCTTCATCATAAAAGAAAACAAAATATTGAAAAATCATGAATTTACAAAAGATTTCTTTTTAAAAATGAAGTTTTTTCGATTATGAAAAGTGTTAAAATTAGTTTAAAACCCTCTACTTAGTACCCTGTTTTTCAAATATTTTCCCCCGGATCCCCCTGGTTTTGGACCCCCCCCCCCCCCCCCCCCCCCCCCCGAACGAAATTCCTGGCTACGCTACTGACTTCATCCTTGAGATCCTGCATTTGATAAGGAAAGGTGGGCATGTTGGAAGACCTGGAGATCTGAAGGAATTTAAAATTTAATTCTAAATGGCATGTTGTGTTTGAAAAACATTCCCCATTGCTTGAGGCTTCCCTCTCATTGGAGGGAATACGTGCTTGACCACCAACCGTGAGCCACCACCTGTCCGCATTACCCCCTCCTGTCCACACCGTCCTCTGAGAAATACCATCTCCCACCCCTAACCATCAGCAACCCACCCTCTCGTGTCACCCCATTCACACGTCTGGCCGCATATATATATGCACAACCAACATTGTCAATAAAATGTGTACCTGATGATGATGCCAATGCACAGTATGGAAATAAATATTGGTGGAAAATTCAGTGTGTTTTTACTTCAGTGACTGTTGACGTTCTCCTGGGTTGATGATCCACAGTTTGTCCATTCCTAGATAATGCAGAAGCTATTTTGAATTTTGGATCTCTCAGGGGCATTCAGGGCCCCAAATAACATCTCAGAGGTTATTGTTCAGAATTTCACGGATTCCATACTCAGTTTGGGGGTGATGATATGTTGTGTATATGGGGTCCAGCACCCCCAAATGCTTCCATAGCTCAACATCCATTTTTCTATGTCACACATTGCTGTTGATGTGGCTTATTGATGTTAAATTTTCATCTGTGAAGAGGAGGAACCAAAAGCTTTCTGGTTATATCATTTGTGGCCCCAAGGGGGGGGCAATTGCCCCCCAAAAACCAGATGCGTATTTCTTCATCATAGATGTTAAATTATAAGCCCATATTATTTTTTTGCTTTTTTGTAATTGAAGTTTGGTTATTTTACTTTAAATTCCAGTTATGTTTTATATCAACTAAAACTGTTTTAAAAACCACAAGCTAAATGAAAATTATTTTGGAATTCGTCGAAACTTTGGTGGTAATCTAAAAGGGAAATATGCATTTAGTAAAAACTTACTCTTCTTAAAAGGCCAACTTTTGCTTCCAAACCACTTGTAACGCGCTATTTTGCACATAGTTTGTTATGAATTTCCAGGACGAGACCCATGAACTATCCTGGCTGAACATTTCTCCTGGGTGGTACTCCATACTCCAAGAGCCGCTGGAGCCACCCCTGGGTCATTTTTCAGAAAATCACCCACACAGACCTCTATCTCCACGCAGTCTCCTATCACCACCTGCAACAGAAGACTGCAGTCATCAAGACCCTATTCCTCCGGGCAGGAAATCTATCCGACGCTGTTTCCATGAGCAAAGAAAAGCAACTACCTAGTTGTATTCTTGTTGAGCCTGTAGTTCACTTAAAGTCACAAGCAAGCTTGCCCTCAAGGGTCACGCACTCACAATACTCCCTACAGAGTAAAGTAAATGCACATGTAAAAATGTCTCCCTTGAAAATCAACTGATTCTGGACTGAAACTCGACTGAACGGGTGAAAACTGGCTTGAAACTACCTTGCAAATGGACTGCACTGCCTTTGCCTCAACAAGAAAAACTGCAGTCAACTGAAACTCTACTACTGCACTCCCTTGCTACTCCATTGAAAGAGAACTGCTTCTCTCTTGCTGCGTGAGTGCTCCACTGCCACTGAACTGAACAGTTGGCCCAGGTGAGGCCATCCTTTCAACTCCACTGCTTCTCCCTTCTCACGTCTTTTTATTGCCTTGCCACTCAGCTGCTGCAGTATTTAGGTATCCCCACTCCCAACCTAACAGAACTGCTTCTCTCTTGCTGCATGAGTGCTCCACTGCCACTGAACTGGACAGTTGGCCCAGGCCAAGCCACTCCGGGAGTCCGAGCCTCGTGGTCGAAAGCGACCCAACCCTTCACCGCGGGCAGTTTATGGCAGCAACTGACCAGTCACACTATAGTTTATAACTTCTAAAAGTTAAACATAAATCGCAAAATTATGTTCGTCTTTGTGTTGAACTAATCACGCTGATGAAAAAGGTTTTTTCATCGCAGTTATACGATATGTATATATATATTAGCCATATTACGCGCTTTAGTAAATCAAGCCAGTTTAATATACATTATATTACTAAAGCACGTAAAATGGTTAATCTCTATCGTACAACTGCGATGAAAAAAACATTGTCACTAGCGTGACTAGTGCAACACAAAGACGAACAAAATTCTTCCATGTGTAACTTATAGAAGTTATAAACTCTTGTGCGACTGGTCAGTTGGTGCCATGAACCACTCGCGGTGAAGGGTTGGGTCTCCTTCAACGCCGAGGCTCGGACTCCCGATTTCGAGTGCCTCCCAATCCCCTCTTGTTCTTTCAAGCCAAGGGTTTTCTTGCTATTGTGCTCAATGATCCATTCGGTAGCAAGAATTTTAAGAAGCATCTACCCGGTGAGTTAGGCACGTGGTCCATACTTCACCCGAAATTTTGGCAAAAATGGGAAGCCTGCAAACGAATCGGACAGATAGTTCAGCCAGTAAACACTTCACTGAGAGCTTTGCGTTATTAATTTCCGTTAGACATTATGCTATTTCTATGTGTTTATTGGTACCTAAATTCAGCAATTTTCTCCTTTCAACATTTCTGCAAGTTAGGGGGTCGTACATAGACTACGTTACCGTTTTCCGTGATTTTTTTACCCCTTTCCCCCACCCCCCTTCGTTGACAACCGTAGTATTTCCCCCCCCCCCCCCCCGACGTGTAACCCTGTCTCTACACATGAAACTTTCAATTCAAAAATATTTTCGCAATTATTGAGTGAGTGTATTTTTAGGGATAGGTTGATTGAAAAAGTTTGTCACGAGGTCGCTTTTTAAGGTGGTTTGAGTCAGATGGTTCCCTAGTCATAATGGAGACCATATTCAAATTTTATTTTTTCGGCTGCTGTAAGAAGTATGAAATAAATATTGTTACATTAATGGTGCTAAGATATAGTTATATATAACCAAATTTTCAGTAATTATATAAATAAAGCTACATAAGTCTAAACTTGACTAATTTTCTCACGCCGTATGGCTGAAAACCCTTCAAAACGGCAGGGTTTTTGCGATTCTCTAAAAATTACTTCGGTGAGTAATAGATTAATTTTTATAAATAGTTGAGAAAACATGCAAACTATACACCGTTAGTTATTTGACGAAATCTAGGTGCTAGAAGTTCTTATATTTTTAAATATTCTCCCTCTGGAGCGCACAGCTGTAATCAATCTATCCCATGTAAAACAGCTCATATTTTTAGGAAAATTGCTCGAAGAGTAGTTCGGCAAGGGGTTAATATTTTGATATCATTGGAAAGATGAGAGTTTTTTTTCTTTAAAATGAGGTCAAATTCATCAAATTCTAGGTGAAGTGAATTTTCGCTCAAACTACCTTATCCCGCGAGAAGGTATAAATGTTAGCAATTTGATGGTATGAAGACTTGCAACATTGTAGACGCAATAGTTCAGTTGCATTGAGTTAAAGTAGAAGCTTGGGGTGTGTGGAACACCCCGCGCGCCCTTCCTCATGTTAACCTCTGTAGTATTGAAACGTAAACAGGCGCATTGTGACAGCTACGTTCCTTTGAGAGTGGGTGGGTGCTTCCATACTGCAAGGTATACATGGTCACTAAGTGCTCCCATACTGCAAGGTATACATGGTCACCCAATATTTTCTTCAGCCATAATTTGTTAACTTGATTTATTTCATAATTTTCCAGAAGGTTGTTGCAGAAGCAGAGGCCCTGGATAGATGCAGGGAGTAGGGGAGGGAGCGCTTGCTATGGGAGGGGTGGTAGCTGTTTTTGTAAAGGTATTTCGGATTATTAGAAGGTTTGATGTGAACTGAGGTGTAGAATTTCAAGCCTGATAAGGAGATGTTTGACGTCAAGGAAGATGTGTTGGGATGAAATCAACGGTGTCAGGCGAGATGTGGTGGAACATCGTATCAATATAGAAAATAATCGATGTAGTACGTCCACTTTATTTAAAAATATACTACACGTGTTTCGGCTTTTGACTAAGCCATCTTCAGTAGGGTGGAGTGAAAAAAGTCAATATTTTTTTTCGGAATCGGGTACCCTTCAATGACTGTGTATGAGTCCTGGTAACAATTCTGTAAAATATTTAATTTTTACGACGTCATCTTGAGTTTGCACATTTGGCTTAAAGTTTGAAATTTTTTTACATTTTTTCAAATTTTTTTAAAGTACTTGAAACAAAAAAAAACCCTGACGGTTAGTCACTTCATAGTTGAACAAGGCCTTAAATATACACAGGATTTTTAAAAATAGTTTAGGCGGTGGTTCTAGGCTGCACATGAGGCTTAAGCTTATCCAAATATTCGTAAATTTCTGATATTTTTAACGTTTAATAATTGATATCCTCTTTGAATGTTATTAAAACTTGTTAATATAGCATTCGTTAATCAACTTTGCATTGTGCAACTCTTCGCTAGTTCATATTAAACTACTCAGGACTCGCCACGGGGAGGTGGTTGCACTTCGAGTCCCACCCATGCCCTCACAACCACCCAACCATGAGAGCATGTATTTACATCTTTAAGAAAAGTCTTCAACTGGTAATTTTTTTCTTTGTGTCACATATTGGACGGATATTTATATCAAACATTCTAGTTTTGATTAAGCTTTCTCTTTTCTTTTGATCACTGACCAATTTTGAGGAAGCAGTGGCTTCTTTGACGGCTCTTTCTACCGCTTGAGTATGTGATGGGAGTTCAAAAAGAGTGCACTCAGAAGCTATGTTTACACTCTCGGTTTCCAGTAACCTTTGCAAATCCTGATTTGTCAAATGACTTGTTAGAGGTGGTTCTGCCACTTCCACACCATTCCAAAGAATCATATTGGCATACTCTGATGCTCCAAAATTTATTTTCCGGATTTCAAACCGTCTTAGTGGCTTGTTCTCTAGATCGAGCCTTGATGATACGTCTTAAAGCCAGTTTCTTTATATGATCTCTCTTAGCTATGAGCATCTTTTCATGGTGAGCAAAGTATCCATTGTCTTGGATACATTTGTGTACAATTTTCTGATTTTCCTCAGATAGGTAATTGCAACTCTTTATGGTTTTCCACAAGTTTTGATCTCCAATATAAGCTTTTGGATTACACTTGATCCTGAACCAGCTAGGTGCATAAACTTTCACGATGAAGGTTGCCAGCTCTTTTAATGTTTGCGATGTAGTTTTTGTAGCCTCGTATAATCTTAAAATTCTATTAGCTGTAGTCAACCATCTCGCATGGGAGAGCTTTCCTGGACTACTGTTTTCTAATTCTTGAGATATTTTCCCACTCGAAACAGCTTTAAAAATATCATAAAGGTATTGTTGGTCAGTACTCAAACCCTTTTCATCACCACGATCGATTATGTCAGTAATAACTCAATGGGCTCAAACTGAACTATTTTCAATGCATGACATGTTGCCAAACTTTGACCGACAGGTCCCACAAATCCTTTTGGTCCGCTAGTAGGTCCATCCAGCTTTTCCACTAAATTCCGTAATGGAAGTTCATTTGTATGCAATTGGCAAATAACGCACTGCAGAGGTCTACCAAGTTTCTCTTCTAGCGAGCGAATTACACCATTATATTTTCCTGTGTTTGTAGGGCATCCATCACAACCAATGCAAAATATTTCCGACATTGTAAGATTGTGCTCAAAAAAGTAATCGACGATAGAATTAGCAATTTCAATGGCTTTCCCAGACAATGGAACTGTGTAACCGATGAATATCGATTTAGGCTCCTCTATGAGTGAAATGTGATCTTCTTTAACAGTTGTTCTGTGCATTTTCCCATCGTCTGTCTTGTGAATACGAAAGGTGTCGTCAATTCTACCGTCAAAGTATAAGGCCTGTATTTCTACCTTTGTTTCCTTATTTAGAACTTCATGCCGAGATATGATTCGCTCGCGTCTTACTTTACTGCTGTCTACCACAGCGTCATATATAACATTATCTAAAGAATGAGTGGACTGTACATAGTGTAAAAGAGCAGAGGCTAAAGCTGCTGCTGCACGACCCACATAGCAGAAACACATCTCTGAGATGTCTCAGAGATGTCTCAAATGTCTCATTGAATCTCTCAGAGACATTCCGTGACCTCTCAGAGACTACTCTAGATGTCTCTGAGAAAGCTCTATGTCCACTTTTGTCGTAGTCTCAGAGACATCGCATGAGATGTCTCTGAGAGGTCTCAGAGACATCACTGAGAGGTCACTGAGAGGTCTCAGAGACATCACTGAGAGGTCTCTGAGAGGACTCAAATGGATCTCAGAGACATCACATGTGATGTCTCTGAGACATTCCGCGACCTCTCAGAGACTACTCTGATATGTCTCTAAGAAAGCTCTATGTCCGCTTTGTCGTAGTCTCAGAGACATCGTATGAGATGCCTCTGAGAGGTCTCAGAGACATAACTGAGAGGTCTCTGAGAGGACTCAAATGGATCTCAGATACATCACATGTGATGTCTCTGAGATCAATCAATCAAGATGATGAATGAATTTCAATAAATTTATTTTCGTAAAAACACTAACATGGATATTAACATATAATTGACATTAGTCTTCTTTAGCAGACTCCCTTGCGTCTTTATCCACGACTGCCCTGGAAAGATAACGAAAATTGAAATATTACCAAGTAAAACGTTTGCTAAGCTTTTTTCAGGCTATTGAGATGTTGTCTATCTAGGTTGATCTATTGTCAACCCTGGTGCATTCTCAACTAGCGGCCACGGCCATGGTGAGATTGGATGAATTTGAGGACCGCTTGTTTCAAAACCGTGTGATTAATCTTTCTTAACATACCTTTTCTCCACCTGTAATGGATCTTTTGAACAAGGGTTACAAATTTTCACCGGAACAACCTTTGACTAGAAAATGTGTCATCAACCTCCTGGCAGATTGTGATTCAGCCCTCAAAAGTGAAACTATTGGTGTTAAGCAACGTGTTGCAGATATTATCTCTAACCACCGATTTTCATGTGTGTCAAGAAATTTCGACATGAAACTGATCAGTAGTATTAAGTCTTCCATTAATTCCCAAAATTTGGTGTTCACTAAAGCCGAAAAAGGCAATAGTATTGTAATTCTGGATAAAGACAATTATGTTGACAAATGTTTAAAGTTTTTAACTAATGACATTCAATTTATGGTTTTAAAAAGTGACCCCACTAACAGATTCCAAATGTCGGCTAAAACTGGTCTACGCGCTTGCACACATTTGCTCACTGAACGTGAGAAATGGCCCCTCATCCGTCGTAATCCCCTTCCTCCTAGGCTCTACGGCCTTCCTAAGACGCACAAGCCTGATATTCCGATACGTCCGGTAGTGGCCCACTTCACTGCGCCTTGCCACCTCCTAGCAGTAAAATTAAATAGCCTATTCCGTTCCTACTCAAACTTCAAACCCACGTACGGTATTAAAAATTCAATTGAATTAGCCCAAAGACTATCTTCCATATCTTTCCCTCCCAATGCCAAGCTTATTTCCTTTGATGTCAAAAACCTTTTTACGTCGATTCCGGTTACTGACGCTCATAAACTTTCAATCGAATGCCTGAAGAAAGCGGGTCGTGGGGAACCTATTATTAAAGAATTTAGCTTACTACTGCATCTGTGCCTCCGTCAAAATTATTTCTACTTTAATGGCAAGTTCTACCATCAAACCCATGGTTTGGCGATGGGGTCTCCTCTCTCACCAATATTAGCCGAAGTTTTTATGGATCATCTAGAAGGTAAATTATTTAATACGAAACATCCTCTCCTTAAAAACTTGGTTTATTACTATCGTTACGTTGATGACATAATCTGTTTGTGGACGGGTAGTACTAGACAACTAAACCTGTTCTTGCCCCTCCTCAATTCACTTCACGAGTCAATTACTTTTACCATGGAAATAGGATTCAATAAAATTAACTTTTTGGACTTAACAATTTTCCGTAATCAATCAAACCATAATTTTTCCATCTATCGGAAAAATACTTTCACCGATATAGTAATTAGAAACGATTCAAACCATCACCACTCGCATAAAATGGCTGCTTTCCACTCTATGATTAATCGCCTACTTTCCATACCCCTTTCTTCCGATGTTTTTCAAAAGAGCTCTCTTTCATTAAAGGTATCGCCAGGAATAATGGCTTTAATGATTCCCTAATTGATACACTACTATATCGCTTACGCCGACGACGTGCCATAATAGATTCTACTGCTCTTTCCCCGATCCCTGTATCGAATACCAAATGAGTGAAGTACAAATACATACCTTCATCAAAAAATTGTCGTACAAAATCAACAAATCCATCCCCAATAATAAGTTTAAAGTGTTTTTTTATAACCCCATGACTCTCGATAAATTGCTGTTTAACTCTAAAGACAGATATTCTAATTGTGACAAAAGTGGAGTGTACATTTTAAATTGTGATACCCCTGAATGTAATTGTTTTTATGTTGGACAAACTGGACGAAAAATAAGCATACGTAAATCTGAACATTTTAAATGTTTTTAAATTGTAACAACAAATCTATGTTTGCTACTCATCTAATTGAAAATGACCACAACTCTGATTTTATACCTAAACTTTTACATGTTTGTGACAAGGGGAAGAAACTTGATTTTATAGAGAATTTTGAAATTTTAGCGTATTTTAATATATATAAGAAAGATGTATTAAATGACCAAGTCCCTTCCAACTCCTCCCCCTTCTACTCAGTACCAGTCCCCCTACCCCCACCCCCATAGTCAGATATGCTGTCATTGTACCCTCGCCACCAGTTGTTTGCCGGCCCACCTTCCTTTGTTGACCTTCCCTTCTCCCCCCAGATTTTCATAGCCTTCTAATCACCACTGTCCTTGAAGTTCCCCCCCCCCATTCAACCATCGTGATACCAACACATATATATATATACCGGCCTGTCTGTTTTCAAATATTGTAACACTTGAGAATGACCTGAAAAGGTCGAAACCGGTCGTGTTCTTAATAAAATTGTGTAGAATATAACCAAGTTTTCATTTTGCCTAAAATGCATTCATTCTACGAAGTAAACTCGCAGACCATTGATTTTAAATTCAGTGCTAGTTGGGTGATGTGGGTTGTGGCGTTTGGAGAGGAAAAACCGGAGGGAAGCCAGACCTTCAGGGTGAGGTATGGCAGTGTAAAGGGAGGTGACATCTATTGTGGCCAATGTGATTTGAGTGTCCGGTGGGAGGGAGGTTGAATGAAGGAGTTTTAGGAAATGGTTCTTGGTAGCTACATACCTTGGTCGTTCACGTAGGATGGTAAAGCGTGTGTACCAGTGGTTGGAGGTGGTAATCGTCAAATGCTTGTATTACCTCAGTTGGGGAGTTGCGGGAAGAAGCAATGGGTCGGCCAGGATGGTTGGGTTTATGGATTTTGGGGAGGATGTAGAAGTGCGGAGTGGAAGGATAGGGGGAGAGCAAGGAGATATCGGCGGTGGATAAACCCTCAGATGGGCCTTTTTCTATGAGGGGGCAAATGATTTCTTCTTGAAAGGTGGGGTTGGGGTTATTGGGAACTTTGGCATAGGAGGAGAGTTGCCCTTCCCATTGCTCTCTTGGTCTTTGCCGTGTTAAATCCTTAAGAAAGCTTTCCTCCCTTTGTTCCTCCCGTTTCCATGACGGTCTCTCCACCTCCCCCACCCCACCTCCTCTTCAAATCTGTCTTGGTGACACTGTTAAACCTTCCTCCACTGCCTCGGAGTCTTCCAAAATGCCTGCCTCAAAACAAAGACCTCCTCAAGGTCAAAATAACTCGGGGAACTATGTAATAGGATTTTCATGTCACCAAAACTTGTCGCTGAAATTTGGAACCATCACCACAATCTCTGATCAACGTTGTATCAAACCGAAACAAGACTCGCCAGCATTTTCATACACGGTTTTGAACTGCAAATACGTTGCCTTGAAAGTGAAGCTGCATTCTAAGCCTTCTGTTTAAGAAGTCGGTAAATAAATTACTACACTCTGCCACAGCGTTGCCAAACAACTGTGGCTTTTGCCAATATACTAGGTATGCTAAATCCCTTAAATTTACCATCTAACATCGACCAAAAAACGATTTTAATTAGTTGCTATATTTGTTATTTTAGAGTTTGAAATGCATAGTGAAGTGGAGTCAATTTCCTTGAAGGAACTTGACTCCACTCCACTAATTGCCTTTTGATACCCTTGGTTGTCTATGAACAAGGATTATTTTTAGTGACAATAATGTGGAATTAATTTATTAATTTTGAGACAGAATTTCTTACAGTTCATCCGTTGAAACTATGCACAATTGCAGTTCTGCTCTATCAGTAGTAACCCACTGTTTGTATTGTTCTGTATACGAGGGATCATAAACATGAACGTTTTTACTAAAATATCCTTAAGCCAGGAAAGATATAGACGCGTGCATTTCATATGCATAGTTATGTCGACATTTAACTGTGTATAATAATTAGTACATTTTCTCAGTATCTAGGCACTATATATTGTTATACTATTCTATATTGTTTTTGTCTCAAATGATAATATCCATTAATTCCTCGTCTGTTTCTACATAACATGTGTTTCGACTCAAGATTTAATCCTTATTTTGTCTGTATTTCTGAAATGGAGACAACGAAGTTTTTATCTGTATAGTAGGTACATGAAAAATAGAGGGCACTACGTATGTACAGATGTCTGCAGACGAACTACCGATCCTTCCTGTATTAGATGTATAAATGAATTAGTATTTTTCCCAGATGTAATCTTTTTTGTGCTAGTAGGGGATGAATCGGTCCATTGCGGCATATAACCTCTTCCACATAGTTTTGAAATCTTGGCACTTTACGTCGTCTCTTATCGCGCAAAAGATGAGGTACCAATCTCGCAACCATATTTAATTCTTCGTCGCTGCTAGATTCCGAATCGTCAATAAATTCTCGAAGAATTAGATTAATTCCAAACAGAAGAGCCCTTCGTCTGTTAACATTTACTTCTGCTGCGGCCGCCATGTTGATATACGCGCTATTTTGCGTTCGGGGAGCTTCGCATGTAGCACGGAGCGCCAAAAGCCCTTCTCGAACGGAAACCTGAGCGTGTGGCGCTGTAATAGCGAGCTCCCCGAGAGTTACAAAGTTTCACCCGTTCCACCCATAGACCTAGAATATTCAAGACCTTGAATATACCCTATATTCAAGGTCTGTGGTTCCACCTCCTGGACATAGTGGTGGCTACTGATTGATAGATAATTGGACAACCTTTCGGACGAAATAGGTTATCTTATATTTCATCTAAACTTTTCGATGAGCGTGGGCCGTCCTCTTAAATTTTACTATAGATCACATTATATGCTTTCGTTTGGCACTCAAATCTGCGTGCAAGGACTTCGGAGTCGCGACGTTCACTGCGGACGGAAATAATTGCCCATGGGTCCTCTCCCGTGAGGCGCCATCTCGAGGTCATATTCCCAACATTGGAGTCGAATGCCCGATTGAACGTGACCACATTCATTTCAATTGTGTCACGGCTATATAGGGAGGAAATGGGTCGCCTTGCTGCGAACGTGACATCGCCTCGTCCACCTATTAATAGAGTACCTACCCCGTGTGGTCAATCCGATTCCGAAGACCCGGCAGAGTGGTCGGAATGTGCGATTAATTAAGAGTATGCGATTGAGATGAGGCGCTGAGAAGGTGCTAGGGAAGAATGGTGTTCGAGCAAAGTGGGGGAGAAATTTCTCCTTCGTATAAGAGAGAGATATGCGTGGCCAAACAGCTCATAGGAATTCAGCTGGAAAAAAACCGTTGATCGGCTAGTATGTGATTACCATTAGTACTTTTGATACATTTATTCTCTGAGGAAGATATTCGAGAAATTGCGACGGGGGGTACTGGAATAAAAATATATCTTTATTGCACTTAGATGTGTACAGCTGAGACATATGTATGTCATTTCACATCGAAGGGCATTCATTCATTGGTTCGATTGAGATTGAATGACTGTTGTCCAGTTGTCACGTGGAAATCACTCACATGAAGTTTAATTTGTACGATGAATTTCGATCACTTGGCTTTCGCATTTAATGTTCATGAGGGGAGGTCTGCTGGAAATGGCTGCGCATTTTATTGTTTCGGATTGTTGTTGTTCTCCTACGAAGAAGTAGACTGCCTGGCCTGGTCGAATTTCCTCTGGTATTCGCCCGAGGGGTCGTACTTCTTGAGCAGGCGATCCCAGTCCCTGGTGCGGTTGTCCATCAAGTGCTTGATGACCTTCTCGGCGGTCGTCTTCTGCTTCTCGGAACACTTGGAGCACTCCGTCTGGAGGGCGTCAGGGAGCGTGCCTGCGGAAGAGAGACATATAAGACGAACATTAGATGACGTCGCTCAAAGACGCTGCACCCTCCTCCACTTGTCCACTCACACACACACAATGGTAATAATAATATCGACGTCAAAATGACGCATGTTCGCTTGCAACAATTGCAGATTCGGATCTGGCGAGGGCTCGTACAAGGGTCATAGTTTTGTTGCCGTTCAATTTTCGTAATTACCTAGGTTATCATCCTCATTGGAATGATATTTCCCATCAATTGTGTACCACTTTCAGAATAGTCTTACTCATTCAAGGGGAAATGTACAGGCTGGAGGATTTTGAGATGCGGGTGTGGCAAAGAAGGAAGGCGGTGAGCAAGAGAGCAGCAAGGAATGCAAAGGAGGAAGTGTCGTGCAGGAGTCAAGGAATATATCTAATAGTAGGTAATAATGTATTTAACGCTTGCAGGTACTATCCCCAATCACAAGATTTGTAATATAAACAGAAAATAAATAAAAATACCTTGAAGTCATTAATTAAAATATAAATAATAATGATAATAAATTGAATAACTAAAGTAAATACATTATTAAATGAATCAAGCATTTTCCTCCTTAGACTCGTCAGTTAGTCGGGAAATATGTGAGAATTGGGGTTCAGTGGGAAGGGAAGTCGTTCCTCGTCCGCATCTTGGGGGGTTAGCGGTTCGAACCACGTCTACACATCCACTCTCCCGAAATGACTTCGAAAGACTGGAGGATGCCTAGTTCATCGCGTACGAACGTTTCTAATCTATGAAGTCAAGGAGATGGCTCGAGTAAAAAATAAGTTGCGGAGATTCAGAGAAGACCGTGACGTGGATGAAGGAGGTGAGGGCTCGCTGAAGATGGCCAACTCTTGGCAATAGTGCATATATGAGGAAGGAAGGGCATAGGGATCCTCAGAGAGTATCAGGAGAGGGTAAATGTGAAACTAATTAATGTCCTCCAATACCCTTCTACTCATGACATTACCATTTTTATGTTCCTCCAGGAACTTTTCAACTATTTGCTTTTCCTTCATCTTTTATAATGTTTTCAGTATTTTCACTCCGTATGACGATTCCTTGGATGGGACGACCTTTGAAGTGACTTCTCTGATTGTGAGTTAATTTGGCAGCCTCAAAAATCCCTACGGGTGTGGAATATTTTGCATCGATTCCCTCCGAGTGTGTCATTTCACCTTTAAAAGGCTTTGAGTTGACTTGGTTGACAAGTCGAATAATTTTACTATAGTTAATGCCTGACATGACATGTTCTCCCTGACATGCCTTGTTGTTACATATTACATCCGAGCACGTGATTGCAAACAGCAGCACGTGAGTAATTTCTGTGGTGAATATGGTTTCACATCTCTTGTTCATCAGAAATTTATTTGTTCAAGAAAGATTCGGTGGACGCTGGCTTGAGTCAGATTCCTTCGCTTTTCAAGTTTCCTCATCATCTGATGAAGCAAAATACTATACTCATTCTTTTCTATTTCGACTGCTCATGGAGAATTTTCAAATATTGCATATTGTGTACATGCTGTGGAAACTGCAGGAATTATCAACTCTTCTTCAAGATTTTGGAAGATTTCTCTGATGGTCAATTGCAAAAAGGTAATAATTAACGGGAGGCAAAGAATATTGCAAACAAGATGCAATGCTGTAATTTGTGTTCAAGCTGAATTAAAAAAAAAATGAAACTTAAGGAACGTAATAGAACAAGTCATCTTCTTCAGAGTGAAAATGTAATCGTGCAAATATTGGCAGATTTGTATTCATCATTGGCAGACCAATTGCAGACATGAAAAGAGAGTTTGAGACATTTAAATCACATTCATAGGACATCTACATCTACAA
The DNA here is from genome assembly GCA_963573305.1 of Pyrrhosoma nymphula. Taxonomy (NCBI): domain Eukaryota; kingdom Metazoa; phylum Arthropoda; class Insecta; order Odonata; family Coenagrionidae; genus Pyrrhosoma; species Pyrrhosoma nymphula. The sequence goes on from OY754337.1 coordinate 7,148,953, forward strand.
AATAACCTGCAAGCCACCTCAATGGTGTGTGGCAGAGGGTGAGTAGTCACCAAAATGCATTACACTATACCCTAAAGTAAAGTTAATGTAACCTCAACTATTGATGCATTAGCATGAATCGCTAATGCTCGCCAGGAGGCGAAGCCTCACAAGCATGAACTTCACTATAGATATGCTACCAATGTCAGCGGGACCGTTAGTATTTATGTATCTGGCAACTACTTAAACGGAGAGAGACGCAAGACTTATGTAGAAAACATGCACGGCGTGCTGTAAGTATGTACTACGTAGCACATAGTCCCAAAATAGTCCCAAATATAAAAAATCAACAAACAGCGTTGGGTTGTTTGTTCAACCCGGGATTATATCAGCCCTGGTTCTCCACGAACACCAAATATTGCTCAAATACGTGTTCTTGAGTCAACCCTTGAGCTGTCTCACTTTCTCCTATCATTTTCGCCCATTTTACAGCTAACAGCCCAGACAAGGGAGCAGGCGTACTTATTAATATGCATGTGTATTTATCCGCGGGATAGGGGGCGCTAATGCACTAATAAGGTGGTTTCCTATTTTTTTTATTGCCTAGATCTGAAGTATATAACCCTGAAGTACGTATTTGAAGCCGTTCGATTAAAATGGCGTTTCGTAGTTTTTCCTTATAAATTAAAAAGTGAAAAAATTCAACGGCGCGAAAACGCGACGGCAAAACTATGCATGCTGGTTAATCCTACGTGTGACGTCAGAGGTACGTACACAACTACGTAATCTGCCGCTAGGTGGTTCGCCGTAAGCTGTTTATCCACTGACGACGTCCACCGAGAAAGCTTTAATAATAATAGTAAATTTATTGACGGGAAAAAACCCATTTACAAAGTAAACTTGGTGTAAAATGGAAATGAGCTTTACTTATTAACTTAGCTTTAGCTTTAGTCGCATAGAGAAACCTCTTCAAATAATGAAATACATTATGGTTACGTATGGGGAATGAAAATCGTATAATAATATATTATAAAATTAATGGTGCTAGCTCCTTTTTTTTAGGTAATTTTAGTATGAAAGGCATGAAAAAAACCATTTTGTTCGTATTCATTCGAAATATTTCCCAAACTTGAAAATCCATTCCGTAACATGATGAGTCTTATTATCGCTCTGTTTTGTGCTCACTATACTGGAGTGTAAGAGAATAAATTTTACTAAAACAATTGCACTGCACAGCATACTATAGAAGATGGAAGCCTACTGACTAAAGAAATTTAGTTCCTGACATATTTCTGCAGACACGTGAAATTGCTCGAATAGTTTGACCAAACTTTTGAAAGAAACAAGTTTGACGTATAGTTACCAATATACCTAATTATGCACTGCAACATATTTTGCTTCAAATATGTTCGAGGGGGCCAGTCGGAAAAAATAATGGCTACAGAAATGAGATACACCTCAAGAATTCACTATGAAACGGTTACCTACTGTTCCTACAATGTAAGTTCAGGAAAAAATTCGTCAGTGGGAAATGAAAAGTATTATAAATGGAAAAATAATGAGATTGGTACACAAAATATTGAAAGAAGCAAGCACGAAATTGTCAGTCAATAACTATACGGAGAGCAGGTGCTACGCCGCAGCTATGATACGAATACACATTAATTTAATTCATCCACTTTGTCGAGGTGTCATTGCCAGAACATGAAATTAGCAAAAAAGGCTGACCGTCAATTGCATAATGGATGGTAAAAATCTCGAAGCAAACTATGTATGAGAAATACTAAAACAACTAAAATGCGTAAATCACCCCTCACCGCGATCACAGACCATTGATCGGAACTCGTGATTCACTGCATCAGCATCATATTCCTCAAGGAGTACCAGTATATCAGCAAAAGGAACAGAAAATGAAAGGTACTAATGGAATTATGCAAGGTATGAATGATAGGGATGGTAAATGAAAGGAATAGAAGATGAGATAAAGGAAATGTTTGTAAAAACGAAGTGAGGAAAGTAACAACCAAGCCGAACACCACAGAACACGAAGTCACAGGTACGCAGTGTCGTTATTCATTTCACTGCGCACGCGACGCTCGCCGCGAAGAACGCCTTCGCGGTAGCTCTGTACTAGCAGGGAGCGTAGAACCTTATAAAACGTCTTTTAATGGCATGATCAATGGAGGAGACTGTCCGAACTTTGAACATTTTAATCGAGGTATATTAATACATGTTTACCAGATTTTAGGGACTCTGAAATACAATAGTAAGTACAGTCGATTATAATTCCACATACCTCGCAATGTTGACTATCTACCTGTTACGTCATCATAAAAGCTGCCGCTGTCCCGCCATTTCCGAGCCTTTTCAAATGAACTTAAAATTAACATTAAATTTTCTTGAAACTAAGACTTTTTAATCCAAATAATTTTGCGTGTGATGAATACGTTTGTGGTGGGGCACCATTCGCAATTAAGAATTCTGTTTTCTTTGATGAAGGAAACTAACCTATTGTGGAGACGTAACGGCTGAAGATTGATTGAACGAACAAGTGAGAAAGCGTGATTGCATTTCTCGAGGTCGTTCCATAACGTTCAAGCGTGCACGCACGCACGTTCGTGCCGCACTCCCCTTGAGGAAGCGGGACAGTGCCTTACGTTCCCGCGGCAGCCGATGTCTTGAAAAAACTCTAGGACGCCATTAAAACCAGAAAGTGAATTAACCATAGAGTAATAGCGCTGAAATATTTGCTCCTTCGTTGCTAATTACTGAATTGTTTGCATTCAACTGTTCTTGCATTCCGCTTTCTTCGGGGACGAGTTAAGCGTATTGTGCGAAAATGTTATTGGTATTAATGTTTTTAATTGGTGCCTCGACGGATAAGTCATTTGCACCGTTTTCGAAAATATCTCTTGGATTTTGCTGTACGAGGATCTGTAAGTATGAGATTCAGTGGAGAGGGACGAGTGGCTTGTAAAAATGAACTGCAATATGTTTACTTTTTAGGGCATATGCATTGGGAATGCAGTGACTGTTCTGCAAACTATTGCTGTAAATCGGAATTGCGAGTTGAACATCGAGAACAGGACTCCTTGTGGGAGTTGATGTCGAGAAGCCACGGAGACCGAAGGGAGAGATGACTGCCTTCTGCTGAGCGGAGACGCTTGAAGCAATGGAAACGCGGTTTCATCGAAGAAACATCAATGGACGGAGAGAGAATCCTGTGTACCTGGTGTGGAATCACCCCGTGCCACACACCCTGGAGTATTTAGTAGACGTAGTTAGTCATTTAAGTAGAAGTCCTTGGATGAGCTGGGGAGAAAACATATTTTATGAAAACTCTCGAATGTAGAAGTAGTAACCTTATTGGGCACATTTTGCGACACAACTGCCTCTTGTGAACAGCGCTGGAAGGAGAAAAAATGTGAAGACTTACCGAGGAAGACCAAGGAAATATACATGAGATAAACTATTAGGGACGCCAAGAGAAAATTAAGCAAGAATGAATATTTAGCTGACAGAAGAGTGAATAGGAGAGCTGCAAGAAAACTATCTCGGATATTGATGACTGCTATGTGGTGATGACCAATTCACGTGGAAAGTTTAATTGAAAAGATGTTGAAAGACTCTCCCGAAACGTAAGTTCTTTTTCGTAAGTCACAGATTTCATTCAAAACTATAGACCTTTCCCCGTAATTATCACCCACGCAGAACTCGCGGAATAATGTAAAAGGATTTAATATAATGTTTATACCAGCGGTTAACATTTCAATGGCAACTTTTCGATAGCGATTTTCATTGCGGCATTCCCAAAAAAGCATTCCGCGAAGCAGTTAGAATAGAGTATTCATAGTGCGGTCACAATTATCGATACTCAATGCTCACTACTGTCCCACGTGAGAGACGGCCATTTGAATGACGATTAGCTGCCGCTCGCACATCTGGTGATTCTCGAAGCTAACGACTGGCTCGAACTTCGAAACTTATGATGGTCCGTACATAGTTTCACTCGGCGAGGTGACCCTGGTCGTCATGAGCCTTTTGAGGGTACAATCATGCATTGTTAAATTTTTATTGTTACGCCTTACTGATGGCAAAGATGGTCTGGCAGAAAAGAAAGAAGGTGTGACGAGAATTCCGAAACGTATGGACAATACCTATCATTATGCGCTTTGAATGCTATTGCAAGGAAAACCGAAATAACGATTCGCTAAAGAAACCAAGAAGGTACCATAAAATTTCGACGGCAAAAACTTGCCCAAGTGGAAGACTAACTTTAAGGGAAAACGCATCACCAGTGAGGAAGAAGCAAGAAGCAGTGAGTAGTGAATCCCAAGCGAAGAAGGCATTCTGCAGAATGTGAGTCAAGCAGCAGCCAGGAACACCAGTTTCAAAGTGATAAACTGAGAACGCTAGCTATTGCACTTTGATAATGGCAAAGATTTTCAAAACCATGGCCGAAAATAAACGGATGGAATGTGCAGAGTATGAA